>JAUMHH010158364.1:6260-18016 GCA_032359455.1 Chlamys rubida | reverse complement strand
AAATCCAGGTGGATACTTACGTAGTTCATCCGTCACGGTTTGTGGTGTTAAATCCAGGTGGATACTTACGTAGTTCATCCGTCACGGTTTGTGGTGTTAAATCCAGGTGGATACTTACGTAGTTCACCCGTCATGGTTTGTGGTGTTAAATCCAGGTGGATACTCACGTAGTTCACCCGTCACGGTTTATGGTGTTAAATCCATGAAAACAACGCTACTGTTACGGTAGACATAGCATTATAATAGCGAGAAATCGGCTCCTGATGATGACCGTGCGATTTTTCTTCCATGAACACGCAGGAAATCCAGAAATAAAGAATTCTAGATGCCCACGAAAAAACTCATATGTGATATAGTAATTTGGTGCTGATATGGAAAATCAGTAAAATAGCTACCTCCAGTAATTAACACTGGATTAACACAAAGACAATGATTGTAGAAAGTGAGCCTTATCTACCGTGTTTAAATCATCTTGACTTGGGTTTTTTTAATTATTACTTTTTACACAAAACTGAGTTGATGGCCATATGCAAATGTACAACGATCGTTATGCTCATCGTGCAATCTGTTATCATGGAGAAAAATTTCCTCTGTATGAATATGCGTATTAATTTAAGACACTACATTACAATGTGGTTGTCACGGACAGTATGATATATCCATATGTTTAGTGTCTTTGAAGACCTCATTTACCCTGTCCCTCTAAATTAACACCCTTTCCATAATGCAACTTATATTGCGTCGGCAACAAATTGAATTAATAATTACTAATGAAGTTTGGAGTGACTAATGATTTATGTAAATACAAAGCAGGTTTTACCATAGCCTTGTCAACTCACTCAGACAAAAATTATAATAGAGAAACAACATTCTATTTTACTATCTCCAAACATAATAATCACATCATTTTATTTATTTGATTAGTCTTATCCCCTTCACATTATCATTTTTATATTTTTGTAAGGACCAGCAACATGTATTAATAAATCAATAACGATTACATTTCGTTAATTCGTTATTGAAGCTACATTTTGAACAAGTGAGATGAACATAAGGAGGTACGGTGATATATCACCGAGATGTCACCTCGTGATTTCCCTGCCGTATGTAAATTGGATCCTCCACCAGCCAGTCAGATCGCCGTCAGGGTGTGATGTAAGGTAATTAAGACAATTGTTAGCCTACCTGTCCGTCGCCTTGTCACTTTCGTCGTACGTTCTGCTGGGTTTAGACGTCTCCGCGAGTCGTCACCGGAGAGATGTACACCCAAGTCCTCCTCATACTTCTTCTGTGCGTCGGATATGCATACCCAATATTTCCCCCCAAAAGGCAGCATCAGGGCCGGCATCAGGGTCGGTATCAGGGCCGGCATCAGGCCCGGCCTCAGGCTCGGCCTCAGGCCCATGGTCAGACCCGGCCTCAGGCCCGAGGTCAGGTCACGAATCTATGTAAGGATATAGTAGGACAGAAGTACCTGGCCCATCCCTCCGACTGTAACAAATACATACTGTGTATCGGTACAACGCTTCACAACCTTAACTGTGGTACCGATGTCTGGAATGACACTACTGGCACATGTGTCCATAAAAACACGATTATTGGCCCCAACCCTTGCCAGAAACGTAAGTACAATTATCTTATTATACCAAGTTAATTATTTTCGACCTTCTGACAAATTTCGCTTAATTTCACTGATTATTCTATTAGACAAATTCCATATATTTAGCAACGCCCATAATAAGACATGGATGGTTAAAAGAGGAAAAGGGTTTACCCCCATTTTCAAATGAATCAGCCGATTGCCATAAGAGCCAGGTTCCAGTTGATTGTCATGATTATTAAGTATAAGTATGTTTCACTTTTGTCTTGAATCGGAAATGGATAAAAAATAGAAATAGTGCGATTTATAACGAAATGGTATATAACGTCAATTCGTTAAAAACTAAACGTTATATTTTGGAATCATCTTTGCACTTTCGTATAAAACCAGTAGCGTGGCGGGTGACAGTTGTTTGTCTAAATGTTGGTTCTACATCAGCCTATTACCATACGCAAATGGTAACCCGATTGTTTTTAAATATAAGTCTTGCAAGTTTTTTTAATTTGATTTCACTGATTGTGTTAATAAAAAGTTCAAAATTTCTATTTTGACATTGAGAAAAGTTACCAAAAGCTTTACTGACCTCCCAGCCCTACGCATTACTAAAACTTTACGCTCACTTTTACCTACCAACCGTCCAGTCACCATCATCTACAACTTCATTAATAATACAATAGCAAAGTCTATATCAGTAAAACCTAGGTATATAGTATTGTATTTCGGCGAAGATGGTTAAATACGTTTTATTTGATCAAAACATATACATTTTTCATAGTATCTGTATTGTATCTGGTCCACTGCATATCTGCAATTTCTTGGAGAAGTTTTACACTAGCGATATTACTGATACATCTAATTAACAACTGGGAGAAACTAGCCACGTATTACATATACATTAACTAGCCGTGAAGTATCAATGTCTTCACTATGATCGCTTTATTTATATGTATAATACTTAGTAATGATGATTATTAAGTTGACAATCAAGTATGATAGCTATACTAAGTAATTTACAATATTTTAGCTATATGAAGTAATGATGATTATTAAGTTGACAATCAAGTATGATAGCTATATGAAGTAATTTACAATATTTTAGCTATATGAAGTAATGATGATTATTAAGTTGACCATACGGTATTTAGCTATATGAAGTAATGAAGATTATTAAGTTGACCATACGGTATTTTAGCTATATGAAGTAATGATGGTTATTAAGTTGACAATATAATATTTTAGCTATATGAAGTAATGATGATTATTAAGTTGACAATACGGTATTTAGCTATATGAAGTAATGATGATTATTAAGTTGACAATACGGTATTTTAGCTATATGAAGTAATGATGGTGATAAAGTTGACAATACAGTTAAATAACTACTCTGGTAATAAAACATCTTTACCACTATTTACCACATCAAGAACTGTTGTAACTGACATGTATTGTTTAACACATCAAACTGCCTTTTAGATGACATGTATAGCAGTATAATGTTCCCGTAACGTCTCCACCAGCGACTTGTATGTAAATATATTGTAATTAGGCTTATTTCCTCTTGTATCTCATTATACGACATCAACTGTGTAACGCTAATTACTCAGCATGCCAATCACGACAGCTCGTACAGCGGATGGCTACCGACAAAAACGGATGCCTTTCTTAGACGTCACCTTGACAATAGAAAGTGAGAGAAATGGTCTGCTTGACCATGATGCGACTAAATTAATGATGTACTTCAGTTAGAGAAGTATGTCGGAATACCAACTAGAGGCTATTGAATGACTAACCGACCTTTATAAGGGTACCAACGTGACAAATGCCTTTCAAATGCTTCTTCCTGAACATCGTCACTGATGTGAATGGACCACCAGCAGAGATCGTCGAGCTGCTAACTGGACTGTAGATACATTAAATATATCGCTCCACAGTCACCTCGTGATGCAATATTGTAGATCCTGAACACAATTCTAACTTTATATACCTAGATTTAATCTATCCATATGGAAGCCATGCTACACACGTTATCTGAAAGAACATGTTTTTTTTAAGAACTTCGTCTTTAGATAATATTATGAAAGCCACAAATTACACGCCTAACACTGATGTGTTGATATTTCCTGTCATCAACCTGTCTCAACACCGGCACCACCAGCTTGTAAATAAATCTGTAATAGATCCAATGGAAGAATAAAAGTGAATGAAAGTTCATGTGAATACCCGTATATAAAGGTTGCAAGAGGCTTCTTAATCCCTGTCTTCGGCGTTGATGCACAGAGGAAATATGCACCTAAAACAAAAACAAAAGGTAAAACAAAATCGCCTACAAGTGACCTCAGTGAAACGTTACGTTGCATATACTGTATATACATATATAAATGCTATTATATTTATATCTAAAACATCATCATAAAGGTCCCGCGTTTCAGTATTTAATTGAGTTGTAGAGTCGAATTAGAGGTTTGCTATTGCTTTGTTTGCTCAATGATTTAATTTAACATATTCGTTTTTAAACAGCTAAGAGATGGGGTCCGCCACAGATCTATGCCTCCCCACCCCGTAACATGAGAGGAGGAAGAAGAGCGCCTTGGAGATTCGCCAAGCCCGTGTGTCCTCCCAAGTCAACAAGGAGGATTGCCCACCCAGACAAATGTGCCCAGTACTACGACTGTGGTTCCAACCATCAAGAAGACTGGTGGGGAACCAACCTCAGGGAGTGTCCTTACCCCCTCCTCTTTAACGTCCGACGAAGCGTGTGCGATCATTACGATAACGTCCGATGTGGCCGCAGGCATATCCCTCTCGACCCCTGTAAGTACACGTTTTCTCTTAGAAATTATTACGCTGCTGTATCAGCCAATCAAAAGCGACGTTACAAAAGGCGACGTCATTTATTACGTTATGGGCTGATAACATAATTTTTTAAGCCAATGAAAATGCTTGTTACAAGCAAGATTAAATTATTCAGGTATATACCTTTTTGACTTAACGAGGTTGAACCTTGAATGCAATATGATTTCGTAGGTTTTCATATATTAGAAATCAAATGCCATATTAAGTTTTGAAATAAAGTAAACATCTCTATGAAACTCATATTTATTGCAAAATTGATGTTTCCTTTTATGAAATAAGAACAGTAAAAACCTCGCTATACTGCCACCAGTTGTCCAGACGTTATAAAGAGTTATGCGGTTAATTCAAGGACCTTGAAATACGCGATGAATGAGGTGGCAAAGTAAGCAAGGGGCATTATTTCGAGGTTTTACTGTACATAAAGGAAGGTAGGGGCATTATATCGAGGTTTAACTGTAAATAAAGGAAGGTAGGCGCATTATATCGAGGTTTTACTGTACATAAAGGAAGCTAGGGGCATTATATCGAGGTTTTACTGCATACAGGAAGGTAGAGACATTTTATCGAGGTTTTACTGTACATAAAGGAAGGTAGGGACATTGTATTGAGGTTTTACTGTACATTAAGGAAGCTAGGGGCATTATATCGAGGTTTTACTGTACATAAAGGAAGGTATAGGGGCATTATATCGAGCTTTTACTGTACATAAAGGAAGGTAGGGGCATTATATTAAGGTTTTACTGTACATAAAGGAAGGTAGGGGCATTATATCGAGGTTTTACTGTACATAAAGGAAGGTAGGGTCATTATATTGAGGTTTTACTGTACATAAAGGAAGGTAGAGACATTATATCGAGGTTTTACTGTACATAAATGAAGGTAGGGGCATTTTATCGAGGTTTTACTGTACATAAAGGAAAGTAGGGGCATTATATCGAGGTTTTACTGTATATAAAGGAAGGTAGGGGCATTATATCGAGGTTTTATTGTACATAAAGGAAAGTATGGGCATTATATCGAGGTTTTACTGTACATAAAGGAAAGTAGGGGCATTATATCGAGGTTTTACTGTATATAAAGGAAAGTAGGGGCATTATATCTCTCTCTCTTCAGTCCTTGGTTGTGAGTACAAACATACTTACAACTACATGTACATAATGCAGGAGTTCAGACATGTATGTACGCAAGACATTGGCCATACTTCCACAATTTGTGCGATGTGAGCGTGTATGCTGGAGGTTGTATGAGTGTTCTGCTTGGTATTCCAACTAAAATAAACTATTAACAGTAAAATCAGCAGTCAAAAAGCATAGAGACATTATGCCCAATAATACTGCAGGCAGTCAGGGGAAGGGTAACATATTTACCAATTCCTCTCCGTAGTGGATGTTAAAAGTAGGTCATAAAGATGACTCAGCTGGTGGCCCCCTTCGCCTCTGTTCGTCTAATCCCCTTCCCTCCTAACCCAGATGGAGTCTTTCCTGACTTACAAGTTGTCCTCCCTTTTAAGCACTTTCGAGAGAGATGTTCCAGTCGATGATGTGGTTGTAGATTTCGTGTATTGTCTCTCCGATGTCTTCCTTGTATTTCTGGTGTAGACTTGCTGTTTCCTTGCTTCAACGTCTTTCTGATGATCTTTTAGGCGTGTCCCGAATTTCTGGCAATTTTTGACAGCAGACTTTACTGATTCGGCACACTGTGGCTTAGTGAGTTGTTTACAGCGGTTTAGAGTCGAGACACCGGTCGTTTACACTTTTCGCTTGACAAAGGAAACAAAACTTTTTCAAAGGCTCGCAAAATAAGTTTTCAATTCCTGTTTGTGTTCAAAACAATCTTAGCCTTAACGACGTCGCAATGTAGAGACTAAAGCACGAATAACTGTTATATGTGGTACACAATATAAAAATTGTGAATTTATGACATACATGTATAATAACATACATACTTTATGCATTGAATTCCAATATGAAAACTTATTCAGGACATTTCATTTTCCCCGTTTAATTAAAATATATTTTCATCCATATCCGCCCGGTGGAATTCTTAATTTTGAGACATAATTGGCTGAGCTGAGCATACAGGAGATTTGAGTTCAGTACCACTCAATATCCCCGAGAATAGTATGGCATAAAGAACACGCTTTATGACCTGCACATTATAGTTCTATACACGTATCACAGTTTGTAGAGTGTCAGCAATATTACTCTAAGGTTTAATTTTCTACGATGACGGGATGAAGCAGTGGCCACGAACAAGTCACTTCACCATTGTTGCTCAACACACGAGTCTAGAGTAAAACATACTGTGATTTGGATTAAGTATGATTTAGTGTTGTATTACACTATAATGGAGATGTAAAGACGATCCTATAACTAGCAGAACACATCCACAACCTCCAGGATACACGAAGGCTAATGCCAAAGGTACAGCAGTGTCTGTACTCCTCATTCCGCCATTCTACCCTAGGATGGAAGGACGGATTGGCGGAGATACTCTAATAAAAACACTGGTCAATGAATTCTGAGTCATTAATCCTAATAAAATCTAATGACAGACAAAAATAATTTGCACTCGTGGTTCAGATTTATCAACAATGGCACAGTATACAAATGTGTACCGCTATTACATTTCTTTCAAAATCGCGAGAATGTAAACAGCACAGCTAATTCTGTAACTTTCGCTAATATCTCGTTTACTAATTCAATTGTATAATATTCACTCGCGTACCTGTCAACACGCTATAATTATATGTAAAGCGGTGGTATTATTTATGCGAATATAACCAATAAAAGATTATTGCAATCACCAACATCATTTTCGAGAATTTTGCGAAATTCCAAAATGTATATATGAGTTAGGAATTAATATTGATATTGGCATATCATCAATAACACATTGGGTAATAACAATTGTTACGGAATATCTAATAACTTTATTCATACCACAACGAGATATAAGACTGACTAGTCCTAGTTAGAAATGGTAATTTATTCATATTACAACACTTATGCACGTCAGCCGGTAGACAAAAGAGCCGTTATTACCGCTGTTTCTTTCTTATTTACTCTCAATATTCATTATGTTACAAGATGATGTAATATTATTTGAAACAGTTAATAACAGTCATTAGACATATCAAAGGAACTATTATTGCAGCTGTTGTTTTCCTATCTTCTCAATATATAATTTGACATGATGTAAACCATTTATATAAGTGCGTAAGTCAGTAGACTTACACAAGGAGACATTATGGCCAGTGTTATTTTTCTATCCATCATTCTTTTTTTGTTTTCTCCTTATGAATATGTAATTGTATAACAATCTTTAGTTTAATATTACTACTCGTCACATGATTGATTCGAGAAATGCTTATTGATATTTTCTATGAATATAAAACTTTCATCCACCTCACATATTAACATTCTGACACAGCACGTACTTAGGGATTACTTTCAATAACTGTAATTATGTATCTACATTGTACATCATAAAACAGCTGATATCCTCTACCGACATAAAGTACTGGTATTGTCTGTGTCCATAAGTTCATAGTTTATACATATGCACTAAATTATGATATTTATATAAACTTTAATATTTTACATTTGTGAAACATGTTTTCTTACTGATATTAATCAGTCTTGTTGGCCCGGATGGAAGGGCGCAGAAGGTCTTAATGTGGAAACCGGAGTAACCGGAGAAAAATCACGTGGTTAGGCAGGTGACTCAATAGCTTTTCACGTCCGGTCGGGGAATCGAACCCCTGCTGCCTTGGTGAAAGGCGAGTGTGTTATCCACTGCACCAACCGATCACCCTAGGTTTTGATATTTCTTAGACAATTGTAGCTGATCTTTCATACATACACTTAGAGTAGTCACTAGAAATTCAACGGAAGTATCTATTTAAAAAACAATAAGTGGAAGCAGAAAGCCAAACAAGCCATCTTCACCGTGCCTGAATATAATGAGGCTACAAGGCTGTGGCCAATCACGGGGAATGACAGTCCACAAGTAGAATCAACCAACTAGTGATGTAAAGAAACAATTTTTCAAAAATATATAGGTGATGAAGAAAAAGCAAACAAAGAAGAAAACAATGTCCACCATATAGCTATTTTCGTTTATTTCGCAATAGACTAATTAGTGGTAGGAAGAGAAGGTACTAACCCTACTAAGAAAGTAGATCTATACAAACTTTATTTATTATACAACAATTATGAAACAAATTATTTCAACTTATATTAACCACCAAGGGTTGTCGCTTCAATATATAACTTATTTAAATTTAAAACTATTACATAACATAAACCGTGAGAGGGAAAAAAACAAGATACGCAGGCTACGACTAACCTTTGGGACTGATTATTTCCAGTTGAGTCAACGACCTTTGACGTAAATTGGTCACTTGAGAAACAAAGTCAGGAAACACCTTTTGAATAACTTAAAAATCGACACAGAGCCGAACAAAGTGAACATTGCCTGTACCATATGACTATTTCAGTAATTAATGTAGATGGAACAGCTAGTTTGTTTAGTATATGGAACAGCTAGTTTGTTTAAGGTCTGTATACATTTAAGAACCGGACCGATCATTTGCTTTAGATACTACCAGGACATGCTACACTTCTCTTTAGAGTATTATTCATCTTGACAATAAGAAAAGGTCACGTCAATAATTTTGTTAAGGCTGAATATAACAGCTTAGATTGATACACCAAATAATTCTGCTGATAATGATATACCAAGAAATAACCATAGGCTGTTTCTATTCACTGTTTAAATAATGTCGGGCTCCAAAAGGTCAAACCAATATCATATGTATTAAAATATATTGACTTATTCATTTAAACAACTGAATTATCATACCTTTTAGTTCACATGGAGATTAATAAGCACCAGCATGTGCTTGTCATGTGATTCATAATGCGTTAGCTCGAGGAATTAATTGGCGCCAATTAAAAGAATTAGAATTAAAAGCTGTCTTGGGCCTAAACTACTCCTGTCTAATGCGGTATATTACTTCACCCCTGGCCGACAGTTTGATATATTGCTACTAATATGACACCGGAGGAAAATGTCGACGCACACAGCGAAAGTTATATACATATATGTATATTATAAAAAGGTTAATTTAACATGGATATAACATAGCTTTCCACTTTATATTCAATTAGGAAGATAAGTGTATGATGATATTCAATGAGTTTAACAACAGTATCCTTACCTTAGCTATATACATTCGTTACACTCATACTTTGTTATCATTAAAAGGTTAAAGAAACTACTGAACACACTGTAAGGGCACGTCCCGTCTATAACGTTTGTAAGGACAATGTTCTGCCTGTTTGTCCCGCCCGATGTCAGCATGATTGATAGAATCAATGTTATAAACACGTCAGCTACAACTCTTTGTTTCAAACTCGTCAAATTATAAATGGAAATATCTAATGTTTCAATTTTCATATATAATTGCGCCACGGTGGAAACAGAAATACTTAAATGATTGATTTGTGTAATTTCCTATGAATATAAGTTGTTAATACCTCTTTAATTAGACGCTATATGCCCTGGAGCAATTACTTAGCTCATAAAAAGGTAATACGAATAGTTTAAGAAGCGATTAATAAATCAAATTTGCACATTTCAATGATATATCATATATCCTTTCTAACCCCACGGGGTTTACCTGCATGGGGAGTTTTCGGTGATAACGTTATTATGCTATATGTTAACTGCTTGTCCATGTGGGAGAATAGTTTACTTGAAACTTGTGTTATTGACATATCTGCCTTTAGGTTCTAATTTATTATTATCTAAGGAGACGGATTTACATAAGTACTATGTACTTGTTTCTGGATCCTTTTCTGTGTTTATAACCATGTACTATTGTAATTTAACATCAATAAAATAAAGTTTATTCTAATTTATTATTTATTGGTTTTCATATTTGGAAGCTAAATAAGAATAAATATACCACTACGTCACCATACAATAGATAATACTGAACAATTAAAATCAATATACCACTACGTCACCATACAATATAGAATACTGATCAATTAAAAATCAATATACCACTACGTCATCATACAATATAGAATACTGAACAATTAAAATCAATATACCACTACGTCACCATACAATATAGAATACTGAACAATTGAAAATTGAAAATAAATAAATTTAGGATTTTAAAAAACATTCAGAAAAAGTTTCACCATCACCAGAAAAGAAAACTCATACGATGATGCTTTGGAATAGAATTTGAAATGCACATACCCTTCTGCCCGCCTTTCTATGTATCAGTCTTTCTGTACCCTCGATATCCTCTACTTCCTCTGTCCCCAACATACATCTTTCGTCCGGAAATGTCCTCAGATAAAATTTGTTTATGTTAGGAAATGAGATAAATTATCACCAATTTTATTGTTTACTTTTGTCTTTCACAGGTGACTATATTGCCAACCAATGTAGAACGATCTCCTGCCTTCCATGCATCTTGCGCTTCGGAACTTGCAAGAGACTCCCGAACGGAATTCACCCCTGGAAAAACCGCGAAAAATCCCCACACTTTTTGGTGTGCAAAGATCAACGTGTTGTATTCCACGGGGAATGTATGTCTCCCAATGCTGGATACAAGTTCGTGTTCGACCCCGTCATCCACACCTGTCTCCAGTCTAAGGATGTCTACAAGTTCCCATAAGTCCTAACCAGGATTTATTTGTCAAAATAGGGTATTCAAAAGGGATTGAATTATGTTTTTTTTAAATTGGGATTGGAGTTGTTTCGTGTGCCAAATGTTCCAATAAAAATCAACATCGAAACCATTTAATAATAAATAATGGATATTGTTTGTATTGTTGTTTTAGAATCTTTTGTATCTTGTACCCAATACAATAGCAGAACGTTGATCCATCACCCAAATCTCATTGTCGGTACCACTTAAAAAAACAGGAAGCAACACCGGGTTTTTAATTTATATATATACATCACCTGTGGCACCTGTCATATTTTTGCTAATCAAATCAAGGCAAGTATCCAGGTCACAAATTATCTGAGTCACAGTTAACAAGTCTTTTATCATGACACCGGAATCTTACACTGAATAACAGATAGTGTTAAGTTTACAACCAGTTATTGTACAGATGATAGGAGACAGAAAAAAGTCAAAACAATAAAACAACAACCCTCGCGAATAAAACAAAACAATAGAACAACAACCCTCACGAATAAAACAAAACAATAGAACAACAACCCTCACGAATAAAACAAAACAATAGAACAACAACCCTCACGAATAAAA
>JAUMHH010158353.1:0-18017 GCA_032359455.1 Chlamys rubida | reverse complement strand
TGCCTATAACACTAGACGTATGCATGATGGAGGACCCAGACACATTGCTTGTATAATATCATATTTTATGTTACGTGCTCCTGTGGTTGGGTTGGCGTATCTGAATGTGAAATCGAAGGTTTCGGTTACCAGTCCTGATAAGCTCATCAATGAATTCATCCTCGAATCGGCCAGAAGAGGAGTACAGTTCTGTGTGAAATGTATGTAGTCTGCTGAAAAATCTTACCACCGAACTCAACAAAGGCAATCAGGAACTCAACCCTTTTTAAAATATTATTCTCAGTGTTTTTCATCATGGCCTTTGTTGCGCTTTTCACAGTAAAAAAATGCTCCAGAACAACCTCAAACCTTATATTAATATCGCTGTTCGCCTTTCTTTGAAAAGAAAGCTCTCAAATTGTTAATCCAGGGAATAATCGCCAGGTATTGGACCAATAACGATAGCTTTTGTAAACGTCTCTTCATACCCAGCAATAGGGTTACGATCTTAACCGTTTCTATGTTATAACCAGGGACTAAATCCTTCTAAAAGCATTTCTGTTTTGACATTTCATTCACAGCCATTGACATTGTATATATTGTTATATGGGTTGGGGTGTCAATAACTTCTAGCATTTCTATGACATGATCCAGGTACCAAGCCCGTATTGGCGGGATAGATCCAGAGGTACAATGTAGATCACCGTAGCCTATCTGTTTTTGACCTTTTCATCCACAGCAGATTTGATTTAAGGGCGGGGATCTCAACCATTTTTAACTTATGACCTCTTTAAGGCAAAGCCACTCGATTTGTAATTTTTTTTATCTCCATCTCTTGAGGATGTGTCCAACCAAATACGGTAGATATTCATCACTTAGTTCCTCTGTAGAAAGCGTTTAAATCAATATAGCCAAGTTATTTTTCTTGGTCCAATTTCTCAGCTCCCTGGAGGCATCACCAAAGTTGGGTGTACATTTTTGAATCGTCGGGTAATCAACTTTCAAGCAAACCATTTGGTGGATTTTCATCCGCTTCCCTGGAGAAATTGCTGAAAGCAACATGGCAAAAGTACCTTGAGTGTGCCCTGTGGAGGGACAGATCCTGTCTGTTCAATTTTGAATCCCCATCATCAGAGAATGCTTCCAACCCATTATGGTTAATATCCATCAAAATTAAAGAAAAGATACTTCAAGCAGTATTGTCGAATTACACCTTTGTACCCACATCTCAGCCCCTCTGTTTTTAAAATTTTGAATCCCTATCCCCCCCCCCCCCCCGAGATTGCTTCCAACCAATCAAATCTGATTGATTTCCATCTCTTAGTCCCAGAGAAGTTGCTAAACGCAGTATTGCTAAATCAGGCGCGTCATTGTTGATTCCACCTTTCATTTGTACAATGTGGAATCCCCATCTACACCCAGGAATGCTTCAAGTCGAATCTTGTGAAATAGAAGTCACCTGAACAGAATTGACGAATGGGTGGACAAAGGATGAAGAGGTAAAACTGTAACACAACTTGGTTTTTCATTCTTTTAATATTAACATATAATAAACTATGTAATATAACCATAACCCAGAGGGAATAAAAAGTAACGAAACACAGACTTGTGAAGTGAGCAAAGGTTAGGAAAATGTGTTACAAAATGTAACAACTAAAACAGGATAATCATTAACATTCATAGACATGAACTAAAACACAAGTACATTGTAATGGCTAAAGACAGCATTATGCTTGTATTGTATTGCTAAACCGATGCCAGTTTCCCAGCTTCTGTACATAGTAAAAAGACTTGAAGCTACGTGTACATATTACTCTAAATAGAACATTACAAGCACGAACCCATCTCGTCCACTTTGATTAAATTAAGGAAGACAATTTAGCATGTAACCTACACTATGTGGAGCAGCGTCGTGTGTGAAGCACCATACTTAGGACGAGGAAAAAAAGGAATGTGTTTATTTTATTTTCAAACTTCTTATACAAGTAGTTCCCATTTCTAAAATGATCAGAATCCATTCTAAATTAAGTCAGTATTTTATGTGCTAGTATGCAAAGTATTCACCGACAAGGATTGAAACCAAAGGTCACTTGAATACTTCCTGGCCACCACTAACAGGAAGGTAAACGTCTACTTCCATTGAATCCTAACAAAGTGCTTAACATATCAATTATATGTCCTTTCATTCCAAATCGGAAATGATGAACTTTAATAATGGGCGAACTGATATTTAATAATATAATCGTATTTATGATGTTAGCATTTTCTTCAATTGTTTAAGAGATTGGTTTTGTATATAGCACAATTGAAAAAAGTAAATGTATCAAAATTACATTTCCCAATCAGAGATTAGTAAATTAGAAACCTGTGACAATCCAATCTTCTTAATAAGATCAAGTATTGACCAACTAGGACACGTATTGAATGTTGCTGTTTTACACAGGGTTTCCTCGAGAAGAATATGTCTTTTCAGAACAATTATGCATTCAATAGTATCAATATCACATGATATAAATAAAAAAAAAATGAAATGAAATACAATAGTTACAACATACATCATGCATGATATATAATATGTTTTGAAGATATTTAGATAATGAAAATGCACTCTTCATTTACTTGTTACAAAATATTATCAGACTAAACTTTAAAATACAAATACACATGTACAATGTATGTAATACATCACTAGTTTTCAGGAATTCAAACTTTGAGTAGGAATATATAGTTAATGTACGTATACTAAATATGTTAGTAAAAACATTTCCTTTCCATGTGTTAATTTTGAGAATTAAAAAATCGTTAACAGTCTTTGCTAACATGTGACTAGTGAAAGTTTTAACTATTCGTGAAGCGTTATAATACATAGATTATATATATATGAATAAAATATATGCAAAAATTTGTAAAAAGTGTCGTGTGGAATGAATCGAGTCACAACCATTTATATATACATACAAATACATCAGTATTGGCATCTCGCTTAATAACCACAACTGGATAGGCCCTCTATAATTACTAGGGCTCTCAACTGATAACAATGACGGAGTCCAACCCTTTATCACGTGAACCAGTAAGAAATGATCCATTGTTATCAGTAACACACTGGCGTTTACTTTGTCATATTCTTCCCTAGTTTCAACGTTTTTGAGATTCAACCTTTTTGTAATCTCTTGGGTTTTTTTCCCAATCAGATCAGTAAACACCATTTTTTTTTGTGGTCATTCATACATAATTTCATTGATTTCTTGAACATTTTTACATTTACATTAAAGTTGCAGAGATAGTGAAACAGCACGGTATATGATACACATAAAAAACATTGTAGCCAGGTGAAGCACCCAGCCATTTTTATTAAAGATTTTCAAAAGTCAGTTAGCTATAATGTTTCTTTTGTCATATGCCAACGTTGAATATGTAGAAAATATTTCTGACCACTCCAATATCTTGAAATGCTGAATCTGACAAAATGTGATGTATACACAGGTATAATCTACCAATGGATCATAGAACTGCTTATAATAAAGGTAGTGATGTGGTTCTTCACAAACAAAGAGGAGTATAAGACATCAGTACTAAATCAATTGTTCTGAAAATTGGATTTTTTTTTACCCATCAGCATAACACAGAAAATTGTGATTTTCTTATCACAGTATTTTCTGATCACAGTAAAACACAAAATGATCACAGTATTTTCTGATCACAGTAAAACACAAAAATAACAATTCTGTCGTTCAATGCTATCGAATAAACACCAACTTCTGTTCTATGACGTATTTTATATGAAGACCTTGGTGGCAAATGGAAGAAAATATGAATGGAAGTATAATGCTTGAAATCGGTAAGACAATTATATATGACAAATAACGTTATACCGCTAAACATCTTACAATATTAAGTACAATGTACACTATGCTTGCAATTAATTTAAAAACCTTGAAAAAAATCAATATGTTATTGATTTTGTAAAATTAGAATTCATACTGTTTTAGGACTACTTTTACAATATATGAAAAGTGAAAGCCTTTTTGTCAATGAATCATATAGGAAAGATAAATGACGCACAAGTAATTAACATCAACCTAGTTTTGCACTCAGGATGATTTTGCAGTTTACAAGCTATTATTGCAGTCAATTTATTCACTCAAGTGCTGCCGCTAGGAGAATCATGGACACTATGTATGTGTGTAGGTCATCTTGCAATAACAAGTGTTTAACGCTTATACACAACCACGTGCGTCACAGTCACTGAGAAAAATCAGCTTATCAATAATTCTGACACAACCAGAGATAACCAAGTGTAAATATAATCACTGAAAATTGTACAAATATATCTCACAACATCTACGACATTTACTTCAATGTCTATGATATAAAATTGGTGAAAGTGAAGGCACAGTGCTTGTTCATGCATTACATGACAGTCTCGGCTCTCCATTCAAAAGACCTTTTAACAAAACTTACCTGGTTCCTAAATCTGGTTAGTAGTAACATTGCATTTTGTAATTAGAATGGAATGCATAATTCAAACATTATCATAAAATATTTTGAAAAGTTTTATATATTCTGTCAGATGTTTAAAGCATGAGTGCTGGTAAATATCCTCATTTACTGATTCTGACACAATGTATCCTTGTACATAAGGATACATATTCTATATACCTTCCATCGAAAGACAAAATATATAGGTATTTCTGAACAAATTATAAAGCATTAATAATAGCAAACATGTGTGCATATATATACACAAGTGGAAAATATACATATTTATCATACCAGTATAGCAGATGACCAGCCATAAAATTATGCAAATTTGAAACATCCACAACCAAAAAATACAAAATCAATTGTGACAAGCTGATATATATCACTATATCAAATTGCAACAAGCCACAGGAACAGGAAAAAAGTTACATGGCGCTAAGGACATACGTCATTCAATGAAAATCTTATATAGTTTTTTCAAGCTAACTGTTCACCCAATAACTTAAGTCCTGCCTTGAAGGCTAACACCTACATTTGCTTGTAAGATTTTGGCAATTACGTATGGATAAATATAACAATATCTATATCTAAATAGTTTCCGGAGTTAAAGATGAAATTCTATTTTGGACAGCTATTTTGACCCATGCTTCATTATCATTCAGAGATCATTTTGGAGTTTCCCCTTGAAATCGGCCTGAATCTATCGCTGGGTCTTAAACATAACCTTCAACGAGAGATCCAAGAGGGATCTTTGCGCCCACCATTGTACCATCTTAATTAGTTCTTCGTCAGTTCGATCTTTTCTCTTCTTTACTCTTATCTGTTTGATCAGTTTGCCTAGCCACCATCTTAATCAATCTTTTGATCAACCTCGAAAGTTAACATGCACAACTCAGGACCAAGGGGAACCTACGTATCAAGTTTGAGAAAAATTCCTCTAGTAAATTCTGAGAAATAGCGATAACAAACTTAAACTGTAACAAGATGGGCGGCCGATATGATTTAATATGCATAACAAAGAACAAGAGGTACCCTTATGTGAAATTTGAGAAAGATCCTTCAAATACGTTTTGAGCAATAGGGCTAAAAAACTGTTACTCCCAAATTTAGTACAACCACCTGCCAGCCATCTTGGTTTTCCAATTATCCCCAAAACTCAAAATTCGGAATTAGGAACCATTGGGAACTTTCATGTAAAATTTGAGGAAGACCCCTCCAGAACTTTAAGAAAAACAGCGCTAACAAACTAACTCTCAAATTCAAGATGGCTGTCTGTCAGCCATTTTGGTTTTGTGATCAGTCCAAAAAAATGATATACATAACTAGGGATCATGGGGAACCTTCATGTGAAATTTGAGAAAGATCCCTCCAATATGATCTGGGAAATAGCACTAACAAACTTTAACTCTCAAATTCAAGATGGCTGCCTGTCGGCCATCTTGGTTTTGTGATCAGTCCCAAAAAACATTATGCATAACTAGGGATCATGGGGAATATTCATGTGAAATTTGAGAAAGATCCCTCCAGTACTTTCTTAGAAATAGCGCTAACAAACATTGTGGAAGGACGGATGGATGGACAGACGGACGACAGACCATGGACACAGGGTGATTTGAATAGCCCACATCTGCTGATAGTGGGCTAAAAACTAACTTGGTAAATAAATAGAGGTTTAGTCATAGTTGAAATATGACCAACCATACATGAAGTTATGTATATAGATTTTCTAGACAAAATCATTATTATTTTAATACCAACAGGTTAAGGAGTAGGCCTTACAGACAAACAGCAATAGCGTGAGATGTCTCATTATATATTCACAAATAAAGTATAATATATATGTCTTTGAAATATGGATTTCTTGAATTGTATAAGTCAATGATACAGTGTAAATGGATTTCAAGTTGTGCAATCAAAATCAATTGCATATAAAATCGGCAATATAATATAAGCACATAATGCGAGAAGGAACATTTCACTCAGCCTTAACCTTATAAGCTGTACATGTATATTTTCAACAATCAGAAATTATGCTCCTGTACTTTAAAAAAAAAAAATCAGTATGTCTATATCAGTGGACAACCTCCAGACATGGAGGGTGTGGGTCTGTATAGGCCTTTACACCATAATTACTTCAGAGGTCTGTAAAAATGACCTGTTATCTACATTACATGTATGCTAATCATTACATTACAGTTTTAATTACGTGATATATATTAAAGTTGTAGCTTCATATCATATTCATATTGATTTGATTTCCTGAAAGTTAATTCTCACAAAATTTAAGAAGGAAATTGAGTCAGAACATGTACATCTATTCAGAGAAATTCAATTTTGTAATAATAAAAAAAAAGAAATTAAGAAAAAAGGTGCATCTCCTCATATCAGTCAGAGGTATAAGTTGTAATGTAAAAAACTTAGTACATGGACATAATAAATTCAGAGATAGTTTTTCAGGAAAGACATGAACAATTCAAAATACACAAAAATATATATCTATATATTCACTTTTGGCATTTTACTAGCCTTGTACTGTACAGCACAACATTTTTGTGTGGGTTTTTACAGTCTTTGATAAAAAAAACTAAGGAAAGTATTACCTACCAGTATAATGATATAGCCTATAATTGATAAAATATATTATCGCGATTATTTTTTTTTGAAAACTTTAGAAAAGAATATTGAATGAAATTAAAGTTGGTTAAAAAATAGCTTGCCAAGGCCAATAAACTGCCACAAAATTGTATGCACCCAGTTGTAAGCATTATAGAAAGGTTATCCAAAAATACCATATGCAGAATATGTGTGTCCAGCTGTCTGATTAAAAGCTATCCACATAAAACTAGTGCTTATTCACCTATCTTTGAGAGCCTTTTCTAGCCAGTCATCAGGGATCTCATCATCTGACAAGTCCTCTGATTGCAGTAGCCGAGTATACTTTATCTCAGACTCAGCCGGAGGCTGACAACATTTTTGCAATACGAAAAACACAGGACACCATATAATTGCTGCCACTGAACAGACTCTATAGAGAATTTCAGACCCATATGAGTCATAGATAAGACCTGATGCAATACTTCCTGATGCAAACCCAAGTCCAAAGTATATTGATGATAGAATAGAGCGAATGCTTCTGTCTGCCATAGGATTAATGTTGAATGAGGGGTTGTTGAACACTGCATACCACAGAGCAGTATGTGTTAGGGCATGAAGCATTTCTGCAGGAAGCACAGCCCAAGGTGTCCAGAGGAAAGAATAGTACAGTGTGCGTCCTGATAACATCAACAATGACAAGCTTACAACCCCACCATGGCCAAGACGCTGGATTATCTCTTTGCTGAAAAATAGCATTGGAATCTCGACCAGAGTAGAAATAGAAATGCATAATCCCATCACAGACTCCGGACCATTAAGGTCCTGGATCATCCAGAAGAGAAAATTGTAGTATGCTGCATAGATCATGCCAACCAACAGTAGGGTGAAGACGTACAGCAGACCAACACACTTGCAACAGGTGGTACCCAACCCACGCCGCAGCTTGCTCTTGTACTTTGCCTTTGCATCCGCTGATATTGGGAAGAAGAAGCCGAGTAAAAATGTCAATCCCAGCAAAGATCCAAATACATAGAAATGCAGCATGAATGGAGGCATATTCATGCCAAAAAGACAGTCAGTTTTACTCACTACCAGAGTAACAATCAGTGGAAAGGACATGTAGGCCAGAGAGCACCATATACGATGTTTTCCATATTTTTCAAGTTCATCTATTTTCTCCAAATAGTCAAACCAGAAATCATCAGCTAGCTTTTCTACGGGGCATGCAAATAACTCCCCTATCAAAAGGATAACAGTGACAACCACAAAAGTGTAATCATGACTGCTGTCCTTTACACGCTGTCTTAAATCATGCAAACCTGTTTTCAAGCTGGCGAGAAGTGATGTAATGTTGATGTCTCGCTTCTTACGAACTTTTGAATCTGATGAATTGTCAGCCTTGTCCCTACTCTCACTTATCACTTTCCACACAAATCTTACAGCCTCTGCATCGAGCGCATTCTCAACCTGACCCCGCATTACTTCTGTATTCATCATTTTCGTAAATACTTCATAAATATCTTGTTTGTTCATCTGTTGCACATCCTCCTTTTTGAGTCCTAAATACATGAGGATTTCTTTTGATATTTTAATTTTTTTGTCTTCCATATCATCTGTGAGTGTTTCAGTTGGCTTCTGGGAAGAAATCTGAATGGAAGTTGGGGTTACACTACTTTTATTGTTCAGGTGTTCATCACTGGTGTTATTGTGGTCTGTCTGTGGTACTGTGGAGATTGTAACCTCTTGTGGCGACACATGACTCTCGGTATGATTTAAAATAGTAAGTATTTCAGCAGTGCTTTGAAACTTAGATTGGTTTTGAGAAGTTTGTCTGTATGTGGGTACACAATGGGACAATGCTGCATGATTCTGGTTGGGAACTAATGTTAATGATAAGTATGTGACTGCCATCATAAAAATGGAAAATGTAAACACAAGTCTCCTTTTGCGACACTGAACAGCACACTTAGTCCATAGTGGTGCAAATATGAATGCCACCAGGGTTTTAAGGCTTATGATAACTCCAGTCTGGGTTGCTGAAAGGCCCAAGAGTCTCAAGTACAGGGAGAAAAATGGAAACAAACATGCTTTACTAGCTGCGAAAAAGAAGTTGTACAGATTACAGAGCAGGATGGCTCTGTTGAGGTTTACAGGCTCCGGAGGATCCATGCTTTTGTTTTGAAAATCTTACACACTTTCTGATGACGTCATGTTTACATTCTTATCTGTAAAAAGAAACAATAACACTTAGTTAACTTGGACTAGTATTATATGTTTTTGAATGAAAATATAATCAGTATGGCATCATATACACGCATTTCATTGTGAAATCAACTGACACCATGAAACATAATTGTTACATTTCGAGATAGCAATATAAATAGAAATGATCCGATTTCACGCCGATTAAATTAACACCTGACTCATGATCTATAGAAGACTGCAGTAGAGGTTTCTGCTGGAAGGGAGATAACTCTGATGAATATAAATGCAAAATAAAACAGGCTATCACAAAAGCTAATATTATGTCAGTAACGTTTTCACGATAGCATCTTTCAACAATGGAAAGTTAGTTTTAGTTTTTATATGCAAACAGAAAACTATTCTACGATATTTACCATGCATGTTTAGGTAACCGTAAGTATTTTATCTCCTTGCCATACGGACGGGTCTGTCACTGCCTGAGGTGTCGTAATTGTCAACGTGTCGTCAAGATTGTTGAAACATTTCATCGCAATTTTCAATAAAATATATATACATATTTTTAACATCATTAGTAATCAACTAACCTTAAATTGTATGTTTTTAAAATAATGTGTTCCTATTAAAAATTGAAAGGTTTTGCGACTATTATGTATGCCAGCGTGTAACGACAAACATGGCGTCTGCTAATGTAAGTAACAACGTACACACTCCTCCAGAAATTGAGAATTCTGCCATGGAGATGGACCGACAGTCAAGAGAAGCAGAAGAAGAGAAGCCGGTCGTTTCCACAGCTTCTCCGTTCAATCCTGCTAATCATATAGATGGAGGACAGGATCAACAACTCTTTCAGGTACTTTGACATGAGCTAACCTGTCATTTGTTGTAGCGTTTACTGCTTACTTTTGCAGTTCTAGTTCAAGTAAATTTTTATTTAAAGTTGGTACATGGTTAAACATGGAAGGCTTTTACAACCGACTAAAACAGAAGTGCTATACGTCTCTGGACCTAGAGGGAGGGGAGAGTTAAAATATTGTGTATTTTACATGGAAAAGATGCCCTATGTATACAGTAGAGGGTCAAGATTGAGTTAAAACATTCAGATAATTCAGTAATTAATATGTATGGCCTAGTAACAGTAAAGTACCATAATTTGGCATAAAGGTCTCTAACTTAGTCTGAGGCATTTATTTAGGTCCAGGAAGTTCCCTTAAAGAGGCTATAAGTCACCTTAATTTTCAGCCCGCTGATAAGTCATAATTTAAATAACAAATTAAACATCGCAATTCAGAGATGGAAATTTGATATATAATTGAACGTTAAACTTCAGTTCTTTATATGTCAATGCATGGTCTCATTAGGGTGCTGGTGGTGGGGGAGAGGTAGGGGAACACCAGTAAGTCATCTGAATAACCTACTACTGACCCGACGTTGTATGGGATAGGAGGCTTGATCTACACTCAACCAGTCACCTTTTTGATACACTGTGTATACAATCTCTATCGATAGGTGAAAAGTCCCATAGTTGAGCAACAAATAAAGTTCACAATTTTGTCACTTTGTTGTAAATTAAAGGTAAACAATACAATACAAATCACTCACTCAGTCACATCTTGACAAATGTATTAGTCAGTCTTGTTACATTGTGACACATTTGATATATTGTTTGTGTGTAAAGTAAAACTTGTATACATCCATGTAAGAGATAGAGGCCCCAATTGACCTCTTGTTCAGTACCATGCTATGATACTATGGTGTAATTTTATGTATAGTATGTGTCACTGTGGTTTACAGTTCTTGTTACAACCAAAGTTAGCATTGTGTATATGTTCATGTTTAAAATGTGTAACAGGAAAGAGAATAGTGTGTATCCAACAGGGATCGAACCCTCAATCTCCAGGTTCCCAGTCGGACGCTCTACCACTGAGCTAGAGGGAAAGGGAAATTCCCTCTAGCTCGAAGCTAGAAGGCGACCTTAATCCTATGTACAATTGAACCCTGCCACACTACTCTCCCCTTTTTAAATGTGTTCGCCCTCGAACACCACAACCCAGGTTCTAACTCCCTGTCATCACAGGGAGGGCCACGGACACCATTTGTAACAGGAAAGAGAATAGTGTGCATCCAGCGGGGATCGAACACTCGAACACAACAACCCTGCATCCACCCATCTGGGTCTTTTTTCAGTAACAGTGACCTTGACTTTGACCTTTTCAAACCCCTATTGTGCATCTTAATATCACATCGTTTAACCATGTCAAATTTCAAAAAGATTATTCTTCTGTATCCTGAGATAAGGACTGTTCTCAGCAAAGTTTATTTTTAGAAATAGTGACCTTGACCTTAGAAACTCTTCAGGCAGCCATTGCACATCTACATAGCACAGGGTGACACCATGTTTTCTGAAAAATTTGCCTTTTGGATTCTGAAATAATTTCTGGAAACGCAAGTGTGTATTGATGGACAGACAAAAAGGCATACACTGTGATTACTATAGGGCATCCACGTGCACATATCCGACCGGGGCGGGCCCTAAATATAACCACCTAGAATTCACCCTGATAAACAATATCACACTTACCCAATCCTGAACACACCACCGACATCAAACTCCTCCCGTTCACCTGATCAATACAAAATCAGCAGTATAACATTTCTGACCAACAGCAAAACTTAAAATCGGTAAATTTTTCCTTTATTTGGCTAAATGTTCAGTTATACTGTATTTTATGTACATATTACACAATTTTGTAATATTATGGCGTTTCTTAATTCTGTTGTACAAGTCAGATAGCACTGTAATGCAATGTAAATTATTTGATGCTTCAGTGAAATTTATAAAGAGAGTGCATGAATATCTCAAAAATAACTTAACATTGTTTCATTATTTCATTGTCACTCAGTAAAAAAAGAAACTTTTGCATGATTATATGAGATGTTTTCCAGCAGTAGAAATTTTTGGGAATAAGACACCACTCCATTGTAGACAAAGATAGACAAACCAGGAAGTAAGACCTACCCCAGGTATAGTCATAGAGAGATACATTAAAGGCAAGCTTCTCTATGCCTATGATGAGTTCGTTGGTACAGGGATCGAGGCGGACATAAGAGTGGATATTCCTGTTGATGACACGGTCCAACATACAACACTCCATCTGTGTACAGTCGGGGGACAGGTAACATGTGGCTACGTCCGGATTTGGTGGTACGACAGTCGGACATTCTGTGACAGAGCAAAAATGGTCGTCAATGGTAATAAGGCAAAAAGTGTGTCAACCTCGATGGACAAACAGGTGCTAACTTCTATTTATTTAATCTTAAGATTATACTTTAAAATTTTGAATATTTCATCTTGAGATATTAGCTAAATCTGACCATCATGTATTAAATAAATTTTATTTCAGGTACAACAAAGGTAAATATAAATGTATAATACCATTGTGCCAGCCATCAATAGCACCGCTGAAAACACCAGTGGCAAAGGAACACTCGTTTTCATACAAATAGGCCGAGATTTCTGTTTCCCTGAGGAGCCTAGCGATCTGGTACTGGTCAAGATCCTGGTCTGCTGCCACAGAGTTGTCTAGTCGCCACTGATCTATGGAGAACCCTGGACACACAAAAAACACGAGTCAAACATTTACTGTAACAAGAGGCCCATGGTCACCTCAGTGACACTACACCTCAGTGACACTATATATAAAAGTCACACGTAGCGCTGAGTAGACCCAAATTGAATAAAAGCCCAGTGGGGCATTTCTTCCCCAATTTGGAGAATAGTGAAAAAAGAATGATTTCATGATTTGTTCTAAATCCACCAGTAAGTTACAAAAGAGATGTTGTTTGAATGTTTTGTACTAAGTGACCCCCATGTGCCCCCTCTCCCGGGAAACAAAGCCCCTTCTTCCGCAAAAAAAGGTGATCCTCATCATTTATGGATCATCCTTTGATGAACTGTTGAGGTAAATTAATAAAATAATCATGCATCAAAATTTCTATCTCAGATCTTAAAATCCAATTCTGTATATTTTCGCTGCAGGTATAATTTTTTAATGTACTGCCCTCCGTAACGAGGGTGAATTTATCATTACAGGGAATAAAGGTAGAAAACATAATATACACATTTTATGTGAAAAGGCAAAATTAACACGTACTGGATGAAAAATGAGTTTATGGCAAAAGTTTCACTCACTGACTGGGCAAAAACATCCAGGTATACAGTATAAATATTCCAATGAGGCTGAATGGCAGAATTTTTATGAACATGAAGTCGTTTTTACAGTGAAAGTTTTAGTTGATGTTAATTTGAGGTATAGCCAGTACCTGTGATAGTGTAATCATAGTCCCAGTTACAGAGAGGCTTGGGAAGTTCTACACCGTTTAGTATGGCAATAGGCGCGTCACATGACCCGGCGGAGAAACAGGACTGGATCGAGATAGACACACGTAACTTGTTACTTCCCCACAGGTCCAGGATGTTGTAGCTATAACAAAACAAACATTTATCAATGAAACATTCTTAATTAAGAAATGCATGTGCCTGTATTATGGTGAAATATGTAATACCCATTTAAGGTTTTACCAGTTAAGGTCATGCTTTGTAATTAGCCCACTCCGTGAGATACAAATTTTTACCAGTAATACTGGTAAAGTTTTGCATGGTAATAAAACCATCCTAGTTTAACAGATATTACAAGTGATCAGAGTATTCTTTGTATAAAGCTCACTTCATGAAAACAGATATTAAATATGATGGCCATATATGGAAATACTTATTTCATACTCCAAAAGCCAAACTTGGGAATATGAGGTTTTAAGATTAGAATCTGAAAAGATTCATTTCAATGGTCTCGTGGAGTTGGAAGTGTTGCCAGGCAACCAAAGGCTGTAATTTATACTTCATCAAGGTATTGAAATTTCCTCTCGTGTTGTAATTCAGTATTCATTCATTCATTACTTAACTCATTCACCCCTGAATTGTCATTATGAACTATTCCAACTTTTGAATTGGAAGAGTCCAAATGTGTCTTCAGGGGTGAATGAGTTAAGAAGCTGTAATATTGTATGCATGAAGCGTGCTAACCTGATGATGAAGACACCCCTGATCTTGTAGTACCAAGTCTCTCCCATCCTGTAATCAAACAGTGGAATCACAGCGTGTACCTCCTCAATCCCCACAGTCAGCATCATCTTACAGGTGTCTACATGCACCTTGTAATGGACGTTTTGTTTGATAGTGGGCACGCTGGAGCAGCAGTCCACCTCAGTACACAGCCTAGTCAGGTGACAGCGGGTCCCAGAGGTCAACGTCGGCAGGGTCCCTACATCCTCCGTACAGGCTGTGATGTCAAAGAGTTAACAGTTAAATAGATTGCAGGGTTACAGGTTAATTAAACATGAAAAGTTGTTACTCGATAGGGATTTCTAGACAGTTATTAACATTTCTTACAGAATAACTATTTACCAAATACGTCTGAATGTAATATCCAAAGAGAAGCTCACTTGTGTTCCAGCCATTGACATCCGGAGAGTAGGGTGCAGCTGACGTATCACAGGGTGTGTCGGACAGGAAGAAGCCGATCTCCAGCACGTTAAGTAACCGGTGGACTTCAGTGTCGGTCAGTACTGTCCCAGCTCCGACAGACGACTTCCACGTCGCCAGGGTGAATCCTGTCAGCAATCAACAAAGGTCATCAAAGGATTTGTAATCCAAAGTATTCAAACTTACAATAGCACATAATAGATAGCCGTCTTCCTTGATATCTCAACATATCTATCTGAATGACGACAGAGAAATAAACATCCATTTCCTGATGACATAGAATAGAGGTTACATTCTACAGTTGTTAAAATTAAAGTCAAGGACATCGAAATACCAACACTTGGGTACAGCATCCCTATTCTAGGTTGCTACATTTGATTTTCCCTCTGTTATATACATGCTCTCGTAACTTACCTGTGTCAGCCGTACATCATTTTTAATCCCACAAAAGCATTTCAACGAGACAGTTTCTTGTGGATTGGTAACCTACCTGATCAGCCATAGGTGTTTGCCAATCACAATATCTTTTCAACAAGATTTTTTTCTAGGATTGCAAACTCATTCACCCCTTCATTTCTAAACTGGACTTGTCCAGTCTTTGATTTGGTAAGGTTCAAATGTGACTTCAGGGGTGAATGATTTAACTTACCGGGGTCAACCATGGGTCTGTTCCAATCACACGATTGTTTCGGCAGGAGTGTGTTCTTCAGGATAGGGGCCGTCCACTCACAGGACATGGTCTCAAAACATAGAGAGAGGTCAAGGTTCACCAGGTAAGTATCTTTACTCTCCAGGTTGTATATACTGAAGCTGTGTAAAAAATACCAAAAACACAATATGTAAACATGTAATCACATCAACGGGCACTATGTAATTACCACTGGGAAATCTAATAATATTTAACCCTTTCACCCCTATGTTACTTTAGTAGACTCTACCATGCATTGATCTGGATGAGTCCATTACGGTCTACAGTGGTGAAAGGGTTAAGCAAGTTACCTTGTGGAATCAAAGCATGGATAGATACACAGATGAACCAACAGACGGCAACGTCCAAATACCACAACACCTTAATTCATTCAGAAAGTTTTATATAATTGTGTAATTTTAATTGTAAGTATTTACATCAATCCATATCTGAGACAAAATAATCAGATCAAATTCCATAATTTTAGCTGTTCTATGTAAAGAATGAATTCAATTTGAGCAATTACTAAGATGAAATGACTTTAGTTGGTTTAAAAAGTCAAAAATCAGTGTGAAAAATCATGATTTTCACTCCAAGATCGGGAAACCTTACAAAGATCTAGGTGCATCAATAAGCTAGTTGTTTTCCTGGGCATAACATTTTGTATGTAAAATGATGTAAACATCACTATTTCTATAGAAACTTTACAATAATGAGCTCAGATTAAAAGCTGTAAATATATGACTTACTCAGCTCTGAGGGCACCATTTAAATAGAAAGTCCTTGATCTCCCTGTAATGAAACAATACAAAGTTTATATCACTGTAACGGCACCAGGAAGTAACAGTTGTATCAGTACTGTGACCAAGGCCGTTTTTGTTTATCACGATTAAAATGGTTGAACCGGTTGGACCAGAGTTGTTCGTTTATGAAATAAGGTCGGACCTAGTAATCTGATGCTGCTTTCAGGCAAGCCTTGGCCAAGCCTTGCAAGGCCTGCACACACTTCTGCAGGTCTGCCATGATTTATACCCGAAAATGTTACATTTAAAAACGGATGTACCGGTCGTTCCGCAATAACGAACAGGCCCTTGCACATAATTTCCCTATTTCATGTACAGTGATTCTTTTTGATGGTCTTCATGGCCTGGGTTGCCCAGGAATATATATATATATATGTGGACAAGCATCAAGATTGTGTGCAAGAGTTATCTTTCTTAGTATGTTATCACTACACCACGTACTACCAAGAGACAATAACCTACACAATGCTTACCGTAGTTCAATTTGTCCCATACAAAACATTCCTTATCAAACTCAAAAATCTTTCTGCTACATACTTTGAGTAGATAATGTTTACACAAACTCTATGTGTATTAGAATTCTGGAATTTGTTTTTAATTGGTAATTATAAATTGTGATTCACCAAGAATCTGTAAAATATGCAGGGTGGAACAAAAAATAAATTATATAATATGGTTATACTGAATTATGTTAAATATTCATTGAGTAAATACCAAACGGTCATTAGAGATGAAGGATTCGACAGTTTGACAATTCAATAGTACATGTATATATAAAGGAACTATTAAAAGTTGTTTAAACAAGGAAAATCTATGTAAAACATACATATATGTATCACTGTTTCACTGCAATAGACCTAAATGCAAATCCAATGAGAAAATTGAAGCGTATTAATTTAACTTCAAAATCTAACCAAATTCAGTACAGTTGAAAATATAGGTCAGTGACCTACATTTGACACATTGTTTTAGCACTCCTCAATATGTATCCATTAATGAAATTTGAAGACTGTAGGATATTTCTAATGTTGCAGTAAAAGTGTATAGAGCTAATGATGCATAACAGTTTCCCAAAGGCGTTGTGCAAACGGACCAACTGACAGAAAAGACAAACATGTACAATTGTAATACAAAGAGGGTTCAAAAAATGTCCAACCGCTATAAAATAACTGTCCTATGCTGACTGCTCAGTGTAATAGAAATGTATAACCATGAGAGTAAGGCATTTTCTTTTCTGCTCTCTATAGAGTTACATATAGCGATCTTTCAGATTGAACTGAGAAAAATTGGACACTTGAAAGACTCGACCATTATAAACAGCTCATTTCTAAGGCAGTTAGAGTTATCTCCCTTACTGTACATCTTGTGTTAAAATTTACATTAGGGTGGTTAGCAAATGCCTTCTGTAGAGGAAAACAGGGTATTTTATTATAAAAACCCTTTAAAACATAGCGAAGTCATTCTACCATATATCTATTTATTTAGAATTGGTTAAAAGGAACATATATATCATTTTATTGCTTCAAAAATGCCCTTCCCCCAGAGTTGCCAAGAATAATCTCAATTTTTCAAAATTAGATATAATTTAAGGGCATTACTTCAACTTAATGACAACTTCATTACGAACTTGAGGCAGTGGATTGTTTGAACTTTGTGCAATTCTTTGTTCCAAAGATAGCATTAGGGCAAATGATACATGATGTGAAACAAGAATACTGTTATA
>JAUMHH010158352.1:0-35851 GCA_032359455.1 Chlamys rubida | reverse complement strand
CTCACATGTTTAAACCTAACCTCAATAATGTTTACCTACAATATGTCCTGCAAGCGGGGGATATAAATTCCACGAATATGCTTGGTACATACATTGGCTGTATATGGTTGTCTTTGTTATAACAGAAAAGATATATCAAAATCCAACCTGGGCCATTGTCTTCTATCTCTTTGTGTTCAATTGATAATAATTTGGGGGGAAAAACATTATTGACGAACTTGGTAGTTTGATGTCTTACGTTTGATTTGACATAGTGTAACCAAATAGTATTCGTCAGTCTCAGCAGCAACATAAAGTGATGATGAGGATCAAAATATGGTATCTGAACTCAATAAATAATCATTTGAAAAAAAAAACAAAAAAACTTTGAAGTGTAATGTCTTACGTTTGATTTGACATAGTGTAACAAAATAGTATTCGTCAGTCTCAGCAGCAACATAAAGTGATGATGATGATCAAAATATGGTATCTGAACTCAATAAATAATCATTTGAAAAAAATGTTTGACCAACTTTGAAGTGTAATGTCTTACGTTTGATTTGACATAGTGTAACAAAATAGTATTCGTCAGTCTCAGCAGCATCATTAGGTGAAATATTTAGTTAAATATGGTTTCTGGCCTAATTTTCATACATGACCAATGTTGCTTTCGCACAATAAAAAAGACCAACCTTTAAAGTTGGCAAACAGCCTGATTTGGAGCATTTTGTAATGTCAGTTCTATAGTTAGTTGATACCACAGCAGATTGTGTACACGTTGTGTGTCAAAGCATCAGTTAGATTTTCGCTCTATCACGATCTGTCAGGGAAACAATTGACATTTCATAACGTTGGGCTAAATATATCGTAACATGATGCCAGAACGTGAGCAGTTTCATCGCTGATGTCCAGAGAAATAACACTGCGATAAAATGGATACTAGGTTTTACGACGGCTGGTATATTCCGTCTCGTTGTCTCGTCTTTTCACACCGAGAAGACAACATTTAGTAATCTTTTATTTTGTAATACTTTTAATTTCCGAAATCTCGTCGTCTTTTCTTCTTCCTGAGAAGATGGAAAGACGGGAAATCATATGCGAAAAGAATAAAAAAAAAAATGCACGTTAATAAGCGACCTTTCGTTTGGTTTTTAGCTCACCTAGTCAGCTTATGCCATGGCGCAGCGTCCGTCGTCCGTCGTCCGTCAACTGTTTCCTTTAAAACGCTACTAGTCCTTAACGGCTCAGAGGATTTTGACCAAATTTGGTCTGGAGCATCATTGGCCAAAGAGTTCTCAGTTTTGTATAAACAGAGGGTATGGTCCACCTGGGGGCACAGGGCCGGGGACAAATAGGGGGAATAGAGGATTTTTTTTCTCCTACTATACAAGTGAAGGGATTTAAACCAAATGCAGTCTGAAGCATTTCAACATGAAAGCCAAAATTGAGGTATTGCCAAGTAAAGCGTTGGGAAATGAAAGAACCTAGAAGTAGAAAGAAATATTAAGATCCCGAGTATTACAAACGGGGCAGCAGATTTATTTTGGTCGCTTTTGAGTCCCCAAGTATAGAGGGCACAAAAGCAAATCTCCTATGCTGCAGGGGGTCCCATATTAGTCGCCTCTTACGAGACATTTCTCGACTCTCGACTTGCAGGGGCGTGCAGGTAGTGGTACCCGATATGCTCTTTTGCACTTAATACATTGATTATCAGAAATTTACAAAGGCGTTCTTTATCAACTTGTAGAACATTGCAGAGTAATAAAAGACTTTCTTATCAATTTGTATAGAAAAGCGCTTGATACTATATGGCATGATAAATTGTGATTTAAGTTGTGTAAATCGGGTTTAAGATTTTGTTTGCTATACGCCATTAGATCTGTATGCAAAAGCATTAATTCTTGCGTAAGGCTATATGATAAATCACCATTTTTATACACAGGGTACGTTTACAGGTATCTTTATCAAGAATCTGACAAACTTTCCTTCGGTAAAAAATCTTAGGTGTTTCGCCGCTTAATGATATCAATTTATAACTCGATTTAGACTGTCTATTGTTTAAGAATAATATAGATTTTTTTTTGTATTACTGCTATTATTAATTTTTGACAGAACTTCAGGCTCCTGTGTTTTTTCCGAGGTCAATCATGTTACACGAGGGCACCATTGTTGTCGTCTGCTTCAATCACTCGGAACTCGGTTTTGGCGGCTTATTGTACTTTTTTGAGAGGTTCCGAATCAGGGAAAATGGCTGAGAGTGTGAGGACGACACTCTGTTGTATTCTCCCGTCACGGTGATCAATATAAACTAAATCAGATACGCTGTTCTATATATGAGGTAATAATGTCACCAGACTATGTAATATGAGTATGGCGTTAAATCTATATATATATAGTATAATAATAATAATAATTCGAGTATCGTATATACCGCTTTATCACAACCTAGTTCGTAGGTCGTCTCAAAGCGGTTCATAAATATATTTGAGAAAACATCTTTTCAGATTCGAATGTAAGATTTATTCAAGTTGACAATTGACTCTCCGGTCAAAAGCTTTTTTCCACGTGCCATATGCCTAGTATCTGGCAAGTGAAATAATACTTGCAAAGGTTTAATGGTAAAAAAAACCGAGAGAAACCATGGCTTCAGTCAGACAAACTTACAATTTATATTTGTCTGTTTTGGGTTTAATGTATTCCTTACATTCAACGCTTGCCTTGTGAAACAACGCTTTTGTTTGGTTATATGATGTGAAGCGTCGTATTACATGTAACAGTTAACGCCATTTCAGGACAAGTCTCTATGTGTGTAAGTTATGCGTTTGTGCTCGAGGTTGTATGTTGGTGTATTAGCCTCATTGGTATTATTGTGTGAAGCGTCGTATTACATGTAACAGTTAACGCCATTTCAAGACATGTCTATGTGTGTAATATATGTGTTTGTGCTTGAGGCGGTATGTTGGCGTATAAGCCTCTCTGCTATAACCTGGATCAGCTGCCACATATCCAAGGTGTTACTGAGGGGTAAAGGCAACAAATTAATTTCAGTTTCTACATTGTCACATCATAGGCATGAGACTCTGACAAAACGATAGGGAGCACCACATTACTCGCCTCTTACACTAACATACAGTGTACAGAAGGTTACCGCACAACTTTTCGTTTCCCGAACCTGCAGTGCCAGAACCTGTAGTGTAAATAGGCTTGGGGAGAGAGAGATATATAAGAGATAAATGATTGTGGTACTGTAGCCATAAATAGATTGAAATCAAATCTATTTTGATATAACGAGTGATCCGCAAATATGGATTTGCTGTCAACATATTGTATGACGTCGAAAATGATACGATATCTTCATTTGCTACATTGCAAGATTGATTGTGATGTGTGCGACACAATAGTGACACCATACCGACCGCCATTAATGATAACATTTATCAATATTTCAAAAAAAGAAGTCGGATCCACTGGTGGTGGACAGCTGTTATTGATGACTCACACACTAAGGGTGTGTTACTCAACTTGTATATAAAATGGCTAGTATGCGATCATTTGTTTTACTTATTAAAATCCACCAAACTGATAGATCGAATTTTAACGAAAACTGATGATTGAAATAAAGAAATAAACAGAACTCGATGTTCTTAAGAAAGAGCAACAACAGGAACGGACAGGAAAACTCTACAACAAAGAATACATACAGCCCGTTATGAAACCGGATGCGAGACCAAATATACTTGTAATTACAGGTAATATACACCTGCACCACATGTGGCGCTCGTAATGTCTTCTGTCGATTCGAATATATGTTAAATATTGTAAACTTACAATTTTACAAATACATGGTTGATCGATTGCTTTATCGAAAAGAAGGTTTACAATATACATAAATGTACACCACGTGACAACATAGATCGCAAAATGAGTACGAAAATACTTCTACAAGAGCCTATGCCATTATAAAATTGTTTAATTTTTAAATAACACGACATGCATGATTAAAATGTAGACGCAGACGTCAAAAGTTAACGGTTATTTCAATAAACGACTTTTATGTTGATATAAATATATATATATTTAGGATATTGTAGAATTTATATAACGTACTCGAAAATGTTCCTGTTGATAAAACCAAACTCCGTATATTGGAGCTGAAATAAAATTGATGTAAGAAAAATGTACATTAGAATAATGATTTTGTTCTGTTTTCATTTGTTCCAGTCTTTGTGTTTCTATCGAATTATTTTAAATAGTTCTACAAGAAGTGCTGTATGCTGCATTCATGTATTGCTATACCATACCTTAGCTAAAGGCGTAGGTAAGGTATTGTTCTGAAAACGACTCAAGTAATACATCGTTGTATATAATTGAAACTGCAAAAGACTTGTAAGTCGTATAGTATGTAAACTACGCTTCAAATATAACTTGGTAGTTCACGACATATAATCAAAATTGTTCTAATTAAACGTATTTTGGAAAACTTAAATATTCATTAACGTCAATGATAGGAGCGCCGTTCAAAACTCGACTCCAATTGTAGCAAAATCCCTGGTCCGTATTCATGAAACCGTTCTCATGCTCAAGTATAGAATTTGTGCTCAAGCCGAATTTCTTGTTCCCGTTATAAATTTATACAAAAGTATTCTTTTTTCAATGAGTTGGAAAAATATTGAAGAAACTTAAAGCCGAAAACTGTTTCCAATGTTTACATTTGACTTTTTGATCGTTTGACAAGATTTAAGCGAGTAACAAGAAAGTTGGTTTTAGCACAGAATCCATGCTTAAGCATGAGAACGGGTTCGTGAATACGGGCCCCTAACGCATTACACACGCTACCGTTGACGAAAAGATACCGAAATACTTTACTACTTTTCTTTGTAATCCTTATAAGGTATGGAAACAAACGGAAGATTCTAAAACAAGAAACACCATTGCATGGTATTAAAAATACACGCATTCCAATGCAAAGGCCCAACACACATAAATCTACAAATACAGATAGCCATGATGTTTCTGTCTCAGAAAAAACCCAATTCCTAATTAGATATTTCAATCGGTTTATTGATAATTACGTAGTGGGTCGTGAGATTTAAGATTTCTCGATCTCGGATGATTTTCAGGACGGAATATACATAGTAAAACGAGTACAGGCGAATGCAGGCATGCAATTTACAAGGAAAAATCAATCGTAGGGTACTACATAATGTATACAGATGACTTGACCTATTCTTTTTATTCTTTACTTACTAGATATTGAAAGAATGCATCCCATGACATGTTATCGTAAGAGGCGATTCATTTGGGGGCCAATTCTAATCGTGGGTTTCTGATTTGTTTTCCTCATAGGTGACTCAAGATATCAAAAATATTCTGCTGTTCCGTTTGAAACATTTGAGGCTCTTTATTCATTTCTCACCTACCTTAAAACTCTTCCTATTCGACAGCGTCTCCCCAGACATGCGTCGTCAAATGACCTTAGGTAATGCAAGAATGACAAACCAAGCAAAACAGATCATCAACTAAATGAAATTCGTACGTATTACATAAAAATACCGACTACTTTTCTAAACTGGTTGTTTAGAGTCCCCATATAACAAATATGAACCGACAAACACTTATCTATACAGGCAATGGGACTTAAGCTATATGTTTCATTTCGATCTTTTTCGGAACCTTACCGGCACAGTCTGGAAATCAAGACCATTAATTCAATACAAAATGGACGGCAGGTATGTCAATTAAGATCTGATAGTATTTTACGTGTATTTCTGACCACATCTAGCTTTGTATACGCATGGGAGAATTACTTAAATGCTACCCTACATGATAGCATATAGGCATTTTTAATTACAATGCAGTGTAATTCGTGTTATGCATACTGTATCTATAACCAAATGTTTGTAATGCACACACTTGGGCGTGGGTGTGGGTGTAAGGGTGTGTGTGTGTGTGTGTCGTTCGCCCTCCAGTTACAAACTTTTATAAGCACTATCATATATATATTTGGTTCTGCAATGTCATCAATTAATAAGCGATATATGATATTTACAAATATGTTTTGGTATGTACACTTATTACATGTAGGAAAAGTATGGATCTCTTTGGAACACCATGCACATAAAAGTACAATGCATGCTTAATAGCCAATGTAATCAGAGGAATGTATCAAAAGCCAATGGTCCATTCCGACCGATAAAAAGCCAAATAATAAATTAGTGCATTGCTTCTGTTATCAAACGTAGGTATATTGGTTCATGTGTCGAGATAAGTGTCTCTTCGATTCGGTCCGACAACGAGTGAAAAAGATATACAAGCTTTCTTCTTTGTTCACGGTTCTAACAGTCCATATTTCACTTGCGTCTTTCTGGCTGGGAACCACTTTTAAACTTCCCTATAATAAAGGGATGAGAAGTAAACAAAATTCCTTACAGATGGCCAGGACACGTCTGTATGTTTGATATTTTGCTGGAGAGGAAGTAGGTATTAAAAGGAATTTATACATACAAGGTGAAACCTTTGATTAACAATGTAAGTTGCTTCGCCCTCTATTTTCCCTCCTTCCCTCTGTGGAATGTGCTATGTCTCGAGGTACAATCAATTCATATCTGTATCTCGTGCTTTGTTCCTATAGTGATAACAAGAATGTTAAGCATCCACAATTGGCAAACAATAAAGAGGTTCCGTCTTAGGGGAAAATTCCATTGCCCTCCGCGATGTGAACACAACTGTTGACAAGATAACATCGACACATGTGAGAGTTTGAGTGTGACTAGGTTATAAAAGGTTTCCAATTGTCATGAACGTGAACAAATCACAAGGACCTGACAATAGTTTTTCCTTGGTTTTGTTGTCTTTAGTTCATGTTGTTTTTCTATCAACATCGAGTACTGGGTTTGCCCTGGCGTATCAATGCTATCGTGTTTTATCATATAAGACAATTTAGTACATACGGTGTGAAGTGTATTATCCATACAACCTGACATAGACGGATACTAGGCTCCAGATAAAGGATAAAGGCGGTAAACGATATACTTGTGGGTATGAAATTTTGCATCCATTGCTTTTGATATATGTGCACATATCACAATATATATAGTCATATGACATACGGCAATACTAATATACATAGTCATATGACATACGGGCAATAATAATATATATAGTCATATGACATACGGGCAATAATAATATATATAGTCATATGACATACGAGCAATACTGTTCGATTGATACTCGATTTACACTGAAGCATATAAGGATTAATATTATATTTAAGATCTGAGGAAGAAATTAAGTAATTGCTAAATGACTACATAACAGTTATTATGTCCCACTGTATGATCACTTGAGGCGACAAAAGATTGACCTTCCTCTTACGTAGTCAGGGGTTTCTGTATCTACTTAATTGGGTTGCATAAAAACCAGCAATGATCTGCTGGATATCTTTCAGAACGTTATATTTATATGATTCCATTTTATCTCATTATATGTTTGTTCCTTTCGACTGTATCTTCTTATGCTCTTATGAGTTTAAAATCAACAGTCGAGGTTGGATATCATGCAGCTGTGTTCAGTTTGTAACATAATAAGGTGAAACCTGCGGAGTCCTGTCATTGGTGGTCACTGTCATTGTATTAAATTACAACATGCTGAAGACATAAAACCACAGCTAATACCGGAGCACGAGAATTACAAGATACATATCGCAATTGCTGTGATTACCAGGGACGAGATTTTAGCATAGATGCGATTCCAGCACAAATATGCTTCAAATCTATGTGCCGAGTTTAGTAGTAAGAACAATTTATATAATTTACTTATATAGTAGTTATTTATCATTATGCCTGAAAGCAATCATGACTTTTGCGGAGATTCTTATTTGCAATCTGAACAATTCCAATATCTCGCCAATACGATTTCACCTCAGCAAGATAGCAAAAATTAAATCCTGATTAAAAGAAATTGATTGCGACCTTGGATTTTCAAATAAAGGAAAAAAGGAACGTAATCCTTTTTTAATTTGAGGAGGGTCTGCTTAATGGTTTCATATTATGCCAGAAGAATCTCATTGTGTTTTGCAATGGGTTTATTTTTTTGAGAAAATTCTTTTAAGTTTCTGTTGACGTCAAATTTAATAAAATAAAAAAATGTATTTGCCATATATAATTTGTAGTTATATGACTTTGAGATTTTCGACATTGGCAGCCCGATCGGATTTTCCATTGTGCTCCCCCTATAGAAGGATTGGACAGGCTACACACTCTAACCATTGGTATAGATCAGCAAAGCGTGTAATTCCCTTCCTCAAACGGGATGACATTTCAGCTGATTAATTACAATCCATTGAGGTAATGTTCGCGCGCCTTCACTAGCGGAAATCCGACCGATTTGAAGTTCCAATATAGGTTTGTTCTGTCTTGCAGGTCAAGGTCACTGAATTGATCCTGTTCGTTACGGTTTCACCATGAAATACATATAGACGCGGCGTTTAACTTACATTCATGGTATTCATATGTGAAAATCCACGGAAAGAAATCATATTAAGAAGGAACTTGCAATGGAAATTCGTCTTGCTCAGATGAAAGGTTTTTGATACAAAGAGGAGTAATTTCGTGATCGTATACGAACTACATGTATAGCGTCCTACACAATCACTTGTCAGAAATAGTTAAGAAAAATAAGAAAAGAGAAGCTATGGTGCCTGCAATATTTTTTATTAATTATAACAGTCCTGTATCACGTGAGGCGATTAGGCACCAGATGGTGCATATGCTTGAACATCATATCCAAATTTAAATTATGATAAAATCGGACATTTCGTTAGAATTTCAAACAGTGATCATATCTACTTTTGCGAACAAGATATCAATACACCTGTTGCTTGCATGATTGAATAATTTTAGGCAGCACATTAAATATTTTCAATTTGATTTTAAGGTAATTTTGACTTCTTATATATATATCAGCTCCATGTATTTTACACACGCAAGCAGCAACTGGTCAATACGTTCAAACAATGTCAGACTCAATGTATCTAAATATAACGAAGAGGGATATTAAAATAAATCTGCATACCGTATTGACATATCGCGTATCTCTCACAATGGACAAGACCATAGCTAATGCGCATGCAGTAGTGACCATTGTCTGAACCAGCTGTTAAGATAAATTACTTGTATTGTGAATTGTTTGCTTAACCAAGTAAACGAGGCTGGCCTGGAGGCGACGTGACGTGAAACCAGCTTCCTTTTGATAGCCGTACACGAAGGTGGTCATAAGAGTAAGGAATAAAAGAAACAGGCAATAAACAATCGCTACCAGTAATACACTGTTAAGCTTAGAGAGGTCTACGCTGGCAATATCGACGAGACTCTGGGTTGATATATGTGACAAGCCACTCCTTCTAATTAAGCAACAATACAACATCTATACGGTAAGCGTGTATAAGTTCAGTAAGGCCTCACAAACTCTTCTCAACAAATCGAAGATTGTCAAAAATCCCCACTAAATTGACCAAAACATGAAATTTAACACCACAAGGTTTACAATCTGATAAAAATGAATAGAACAGGAATTAAGCTGCTACAGAAGTTGTGTAAGAAACTGCAAAAGCTAACAATACTTTATCATAAAGTTGTGTTTAGTGCCACACGTTTTCCGAAATTACTAGTTTTCATTCCATTCCAATAGTATGTCTATCTGCATATCTCTTGACACTGCCTATCGACCTTGCATGTCACAACCCAATGTAACAGAGCTATGACAAGTAATCTTAAATCCTACCCCAACACAAGAGAAAAGATCACGGTAAGTCTGGTCATGCTGAATAGGCTGTTTATTAGGAGTTGTTCTCATTGACGTAGTAAAACTGTTCAGGGTATGATAACAATGCTTTCGCGTATGGTGTGAACAGGTCAACGATAGTGATTAAGCCAATATTACAACCCTACCTTCCTGGTGTTACTATAAACTTCGGCTTGTCATCCACAAATGAAAGGATTAAAGCCTTTACCAATATGGCCGTATCCGTTCACTGTATAGGCTACAGTTGATGACTTCCCCAGACGCCTCGCCTGGTGCTCTAGTGTTATAACTAGTAATGCGATGGCGGGGAATATATATTTCCTGGAAAACACAGGAGAGCAATTACGGACTTGACAAAGATTGAGTCGGGGATAAACCAAAGCATGTTGGGTAGGATCTGTGTGGTAGGCAAAGGCTCAAATCTCGTTAGACTTCTCCATAATGAATAGGATGTTTGTAAACAAATTATATCACACAGGTTTCGTCTACCACGTAGTAGACATTTGGAAATACTATTTTAAAAGTGTATATACAAATGTACTATAATATACAGCCTCAATCGATTGTGTAAGTATAATGTATTATAACGAATGCGTTTTATTTTCATTGTATTAGGATTGGTCAATTATCAATAGCGATAAAAAGCTAATTCTATAAAATTCACTGAAGGGAAAACTCTTTGTTAAACATGCATCACTTCTTTTACCTCCTTCAATATCCATCAACTGCTAGTACTTGTGTGTGTGAAAACGAATAATATTAATCTTAACAAATTGACATACTACTAGGTCAAAACTAAATGTCAGTTATTTTTTACCTTTAAATAAAAAATCATTACGACTGTTTTACATATTGTTTATGACATATTGTTACTCATGGTATAAATTGTATTAAATTAACAACAAATAAATAACAGATTATAACAACTTATATTAATCAATCTTGTTTGTATGTTGTAGGAGGAAACCGGAATAGATGGTGACCTCATACTTTTCACGTACGATCGCGGAATCGAACTCCGGTCTAGGTGAAAGGCGAGTGCGCTATTAATGGCGCCATCCTAAATGATTTAGATTTATGTCACTGGTAATGTGATATACGTGATATATCATCAACAAAAATCAACGTACAACTACTACACACACAAACACACACACACACACACACCTTTAAAATGCTACAAAAAAAACAACATTATGCTAAAAATGAATTACACTGCATTTTACAACTGCTTCATCCTTCTAGAACTAATTTGTGATAATATGATATTATGGGCCAAACACCTTAACATTTAAATTGTCTAAACAAGTGTTGAAATAGAGAGGAATGTGCGTAAAAACCTTTAATTTAAAAAGTCAAGAAAAAAAAGGAACATTGGTAGGGTTAGGGGATTATTACAGTGACATCAGAGATGACTGTCCCATTAGGTATGTAGAAACTCGAGCTGCAATACTGTATCTCTCTTTCCTTATGCGATGTGTATGCATATACTTGATACTGCTCTGTAAAGTTAACCAAGGAATCGCAAATGTTTGCCTAAATTACTCAAAAGCATACTCTCCTTCTACTTTCTGTAACAAATTAATAAGTAGGATTTCCTTTAAAATTATTTTATCTAAATGTTAACATAATTGCACTAATTGCAACTAAAAGAAATAACGTGATCTATTGGCGCCTGTCTTCAACATTCTCCGGTACATACAAACGCACAGTAATGTGAAGTTAGTTGCCAGAAAGAGTAAAGAGAAAATGAATTGATTGCTGAAATGAAGGGAAAATATTTTTGTATTGAGTTGATAGCAGGCCGTGTAATTTTCAGCACAACAGATTACTCGGAGAGAAATATAGTCAGAATCCTTCCCGTACGTGTACGTTATTTGATAAAACGACTGTATCCTTTGCCATACTGATACCTATAACAATGTCACTGATATGAGCACGCAATCACTTGTTTAATAAACTACGACGTTGGGTTCAGCTGCAGTCCCTACTGCCGAAAACAAATTAAGGTGGAAACCAAAAATAAAACTAAGGCGGAAGCTAAATCCATTTATAACGCGTTTGCTGCGCACACGTGCTAACAAATCGTGACAGGCCGTTTTAGTTTTAAATAAGAGAAATTTAGAACGCTAAAAGATGTGCACATACTTTTATCACGGTTAAATTGTCTGTATACTGAGCAGCATCAGTAGCTTTCCTATGGTATTTTCGGGTCCTTTGTGGTAATTGGAAACAGCATATTTGATGAACCTTATATTATTATAATATAATACTATCTTTTTCGACTATGTATTGAGAAAATCTAAATACGCGAAAAGGAAATGTTTTACATTAGTGTAAGTAATCTGTACTACTTTATTCATTTAATCCGATACCAGAATAATGTGCCCGTTGCAATCATCATGGAGCACATTCTACCGCGGTGGCCAAATGGTTAAGGGGTCTGACATTCTGCTACCACTAGCCCTTCACCACTGGGTCGCGGGTTCGAGACTTACGTGGGGCAGTGGCCAGGTTCTGGCCGTTGGTCGATGGTTTTTCTCCGGGAACTCCGGCCTTCCTCCACCGAAAACAACCTGGCACGTCCTTAAATGACCATAGCAGTTAATAGGACATAAAACCTAACAAAACCAAACACTCTACTGGAAATGCAACCAAAGTGGTGAAAAACATTGTACAACATTGATTAAATTAACTTGTTTTCTTCTGTATTGATTAAAACAGTTTTAATGTATTATAATTTCAGAAATAAATAACATTTATATTCAAAGTTTGATAGAAAGTAGATATCCTGTATCAAAACTCTATTCTAATTACCAAAAACAAGGAAAAAATATAATAGTGACAACACCGGAGGCGAAGACAAACTAATCCGTATCGTTAGCGGCGAAACCAGAGTACAATATACACTACAGGGAAAACCGAAGTTGGAAATCAAAGCTAATACAAACAATATTACAAATATTTCCCTTTTTCTGTTTTGCTATTTGTTATTGGATTCTTATCGTCCCACGAACCTAGAAGAGATACAATTGAGACCAACAAAATTAAGATAAATCATGCTTACAGAAATGTCATCAACCGAACGAAAAAGGGAAAGACACACGTCGACGTGAACAGTGAATACGGCTATGGTTAGCTATATCATTTGGAACAGACCAAAAGTGTCTAGGTGTTCTATGCATCGAAGAAAAGGAAAGAACAAGAAAATATATAGAATTCGAAGGAGTGCCGACAGTATCTCCAGTGTCACCTTAGCTGGAGAGGTAAAAGGAACCCCCTAATTTGCAGGGAACTATAACGTTTGACTTCCCTGTACAACCTGTGAGACACAGCAGGTTCAGTCTTTCCCATAGACTCCTGAAGGACATTATGCAACACAATAAAAGCAGAGTAAATCACGCAGGGGAAAGCATTGTCAATACCATATGTCACGTGTCATACCGTCATCCTCTGCTAAGCATGTCGGTTGAAAATCAATCTCAGGCACAGTGTATACGTTTTCTTTATCATAAATGACAGCAATATTCGGTTATGCAAAGTTTGGTCAAAATGCGTTAGCGTAATACAACAGTTAATCAGTGTATACCGTGTGCTTTATTTCTGTCTTTATTGCTCTTGAAATTTCTCAAACCGTTAACATGGTACTTATCGTCAAACCTCGACCTTGACATGATCCCTGTTGTCTATATTTGACCTAGACAATACATGTATGCGTCATTAAACCCATACATACAAAATAGGTAATGGACCTACACGCCTTTCTCGAAATAGATTGTTCATCATCTGAAAATCTTGATCTATACAACATCTTGCGTTATTGGTGAATGCAATAAATTATGTTTTAAATGCAAATATTGGCTGGTCTGTTCAATTACTTGTATTATCAAAATACTTTCTAATCAACAGCTGAGTAGAACGGTGCTAAGTATTAAATTGCTCAGCGATACTTGGTTTATGGTTTGCATTATCATGGGGAATCCCGGCATTCTCACAGAACGTTGTTGGGGATTTGTTCATGGATTCATATCTTGTTAACATGGAAATCAGCTCAAGACAGCAGTATTTCTATTGTAAAGCAAAGTGTGAACTCATGTATGAAGTCAATCAGTTCTTAACGGCATCGTGAACTACATTCAGCTATTGTATTGCGAAGCCTCTTAGAAATCCACCAATTGTTCTATTTGATCAGTAAGCAGATCGTTATTTGGTATGTAAATGTCCATCGATATTGTCCATGGATACCCTTATGAAGAAACGATTACTTTCTGTCAATACACATCCAATCTAGGAATTTTCAATACGTACGCTGTTCTAATGTGTATGCAAGCGTGCGTGTGAACTGCTGTTTATGAAACAATCGTGTGTTTCATCAATCGATTACCACAGTGCAGGTGTACTGTGATACTATTTATCCATCATGTTCTTTTCTGACGGTTTAAGTTATATGACAATTGCTTAAATGATTAATTTCCTTACAAAATGATTTTTTAAGTTATATAACCATAAAAAGTTATCAATAATATAAATTTTGTTCCTGTCCAATACGTCATCACATATTTTTCAAAGACTTGATTAAATTCAAATATAATCATTTTACACTTTTATCGGTGTGGGGCTCTTTCTATATGAAAGTAAGAAAACTATTATATTTTAAAAAAGTAATTCGAAAATGAATGTGCAGATATTTCACAATTTTCCTTATTTCCGTATTTTATTTCCTATTAAGGTAAAAAATTGGTTAAAATCTTTCTTGTGCTCTTTATTACTTGCATGATGTCACAATGGGACAAATATAAATATGACGTCACAAAGTTTGAAAGATAACTATGCTGCGATGCAGACACTATTGGTGGGATGAAATTGAAAATGAAATAATTTCTTAACTGTATTTGCAAGAACAGAAAAATAGGATGTCTTCTTTTGTACAAACGAATTATAGCAAAACAGTATCTGTTCAATCTCGCTGATCAGTTTGTTTTTTGTCAAAAACGTTCTAGGGAAATGTTATTTTCTAAATGGTAGCCTGTCAAATTCTTTGTCTTGGTTTCTCGGCTAATACTAGCGAAATGAGTCAAAGAACCTTACAAGTGTCCTAGCGTACATGTACTTAAAAATGAATTGGCAAAATAAATTTGAATCGCAAAGACACCAAACAAAAGACAAAAGACCGAGACTTACAAAATACCCGACTCCAAATGTAATCGACGATATAACACAGTTATAACTACAAACTTAACAACCTTCTTCTCACATCTTTTCGTAAAAAAAATGGAAACAAATATAGCAAGCACAACAATAATTACAACTAGATAACGTAAAAGTTAACCAAGAACATGTTAACGTTGGTTTGACATGCCTAACTTAACTTTTAAGTAATGGAAGTCTGTAAAAGCTTTACCACAAACTAGTTTTATTGTTTGTTTCTATGAGGCGATGTCAGCTGTTTGCTGCATTTTTGCGAAGGACCCTCAGATATCGTCTGATAACTGACAACATTTGAAGATTAACCCGACCTATTTTAATGAATTTCCAAGATTGGATTTAGAAAAAAAATAGATTCCCCGGGCCGACATCACTGGCTATGTGAAAAAACCACACACTTGTCTGTTACCATGGAGAGATGTATCCCCATTGTTTTCCTGTACGAGGTGTCCTTGTTCTACCCTCAGTTTGAGACAAAGGAATTCTTCAGTCGTGACAATTGTATGACGTCACCTAATCAATGCATTGATGTCACATCTTAAAAGCATAAACGTCACGACATTCAATGTAATGTCAACTTTGTATTATTATGTGACAGGGTTAACAAGGTAAGAGAAAAATAATCATTCACTTTGGTTGACACGGCAAGAACTCTCTCACACCTTCGGCGTTAATCGCAAACCCTAAGGGAAGTATAATAAGGAGCGCAACATTCGCGTGGGAGGGGGATACTTTGGCAACGTAAGAGCCGTTCCCTCTGATAGATTCCTCCTTTTTACTTCCCCAGAGGGTGACAAATTCTAGTATTCCCCTCCCATCTCATCCCAAGGATGAAGCAGCTTTTATTAATCTCCTACCGGTGTTGTTATACTAATGATGGGAGGAAATACCTGCGTATTTCTTCCTTATAACACTATAGAACTACACACTTTGCTTTACAGTGGATAGGTGTGTACTCGACACTATACTTGTATTTACTTAAGTAAACATTGATCCTTTGTTATTCTCACTGTAACACTATATATGTATATCAAATATCAAATAATCCACTGTACGATAAAAACACCCCTTTCTAGTATTGTGTGTTTGTTTTAATCCGGCAATATTATGAAAAATGTAAAAAACAAATGATCACGTCTAATATTTTATTAAAGAGTATATTGAGTATGTAAGTGTAAAATCTGAGTTGTTATTAACCGGTGAACCATTGTATGTGGACTACTCACTCCCCTGCTAAGAGGATGTTCAAGAAAACCCTCGTCTCAACACTGCTAGACTCTATCATTGCATTGGGTATCTGTCAAGCCACCTTCGATTTTCAAGCTATGATATTTCAGTAAGATGGCCCTTAACACAATCACTAAAAATATATTTTAATTAGCTTCCTACTTGGAATTCGAATTGCTAATTAATTTCACCCGAACTGCCAATTTTTCCGCAATTGCAAATGGAAGGAAGCGGAAACGTCTACATTAATAATTAGCACATATATTTAAGTTAATTTCTTTGTTAATTGTGTTGTTTGTTTGTTAAAGTACATTTAGGAACTCCCTTGATTCCCAAACACAAACTATTAAACAAGTCGTGTCCTTTTCCAATGGCAAATCTATTTCACATCAGTTTTCGTTATCACATATGTTGTAAGAGGTTCTGCACTTTTATGAATATTAATCCTTTTTTTAGCTTTTTGATAAGGAATTAATCAACGTACTGCCTACGATCACTGAGCAAAAAAGCTAAACAATATCGCTTCTGCTCCTTATCCGAGTGCAATCGTTCGGTTCATCACGCACGGGACACATAAAGTGTCACATGCTATTAAGAATTATTGTCTCCAGCACAGCGAGTGTATAGATGGTTACCTTTACTGATGTTGTAACAGTTCCAAGAAATTTGTTATTTAGCATCTTTAGGAAAGGTTAAGATCATTGAACTGATTACAAGAATGTACTACCAATAGAGAGCACAGGTATGATATGTTGAAGGAGTATGTCTTCTTTATGTAACCAGAAAATGTTACCAAACATTGTTTAATTATCACGCGGTAGGCATCTCTATTTTATTTGTACTAAATGTAAACGTTACCGTCCCTTCAATTAAAACTTATATTACATGTATCTAGCTAATGGGGAAACTTTTAATTCAGTTATACTCAGGATTTCTATGCAGTGTTAAAGTAATCGTGTATTCGACAATAAGGTACACGTAGATCTAGTGTTATCTAATTATATATTGTAATACCCTATAGTTATGTATAGGAAAACTATTCATCTCTTAGTACATGTACCTAAGATAAGCGTACTAAGGCGTTAAGTTTGCCAGCAATGAAACCTGTTAAACAAAGTACAAGTATATCGATTATGCATTGTTAATCAATCGCATAACCGTCATGCATGGCTTCGAAAAGTGTAGTGCGTTTATATATGATACATTGCAGTCACCAAATTCTAGCATTTTTAAGAAATTCAAATTCATTTCTGACTGAAACAATTCCAAGTAAATATACAGGTAAACAGGATTTTCAATGACTCACTGAATATTATGGAGCATGCCCCATATAAAGCACTGTAAAGTGTTGTTTTACTAGCTACGAAATCGAAATAAAGTGGTGAAAGACCACGTGAAAACAATAGTTCTTAATAAAGATGGTCAGAGATTGTTCACATTATCTACACCATTGAACACTCTAAATTAACAGAAACATCTCGTTTTATTGTTGAACTATTAAGACTACACAGACTTATACATTCCTTTTAAATGAATTATAATGTACAGTGTTTATTTTATTGACGTTATTCACCAAAAATCCTCGTACATGTATAAGCCAAAGAGGGGGTGATGATTATATGATGCAATTATTCTTTTGAATGCAAACACATTTTGATGACTTTTACGAGCTCAGACAAAAACATTGTAATATATACAACCTTCCGAACATTGATCTTCAAATAGAAGTCACCGTTGTTTAAATATAGAACAGTACACACCCTCTGTGGATGAGTATACTTCCAGATTTATTAATATACCATTGATGTCGTAAAAATAACGGCCCGTACAAGAAGTCAACACAAAGTCGGGGAAACAAGACAAAACCAAGTACTAATACTATAGGTATTATTTTCGTTCCAAGTGATATCGAACGGCATACAATATATGCCTCAATAAACGTCCCTGTAAAAGTACAACAAGTGTGAGTGTAGTAACGTTTCCCATAACTAATAACGAATCCTGATTACGGTAAACGACTCTTATTGTTTTATATTACATGCGTGGATCTAGCACAGTCATTGTGAGCCGTTCCTATAATAGTAACGGCGACAATGTCGTTGTATATCTAACACTCCACATACTTCGTTATACACCATTCTTAAGTGCCGTACTATAAATAATATATTTTTTGTTTTACTATGCATTCCAGCTTATGCTCCTTTGAATTATGTTTATATTTCTATAAGTAATATATATATATATATTTGTATATAACGAAAACCTAAAATAAAATATGCAAGATACTAGAGGCTTCGGATCGCATACAGAAACATTTGCGTTTTAACTGTACAGAGGAAATCTTGTTCATTAGTCCATAGTGCAAAGCACCCCGTGTGATTTTTTCGGACACATTGAATAGATATATTATAAAATATTACCATGGATTAGTGATAAAGGAGTAACTAATCTCACATGACTTTAGTTTGTGTAAAAAAATCTCACATTGTGTTATATATATATAGCAAATCTCACATTGTGTTTTATCTGTATACATGTAGCAAATCTCATATAGTGTTTTATTGGTTTAACAAATATCACACTGAGGTACAATGTATTATACAAATGTATGTAACAAATCTGACATCGTGTTATTATGAGTTAAACACACCTCACACTGTGTTAATATGTAAACAGATATGTGCAACAACATCATAAAGAAAAACCGCGCAGCTTCCTCATGTTTAACGAATGTTAATGAAATATACATGGCAAAAGAGCAATTCCATCAAAATTGCTAGTGTAAATAATGATGGGTTTCGTCGCCGCAAATACGTGCCGGCAAATTTCCCTGTGTATTTGCTTAGGTAACTACATGTAATGAACCAGCTACTAATGGAATAATATCTTATAACACAGAGAAATAAACAATCTGTTGATTTGCTTATTACGCCTGAGTGATTACGCCTGAGTGAAAAGGCAAACACAACATTACATGTTCTTATATTTTGCCTTTCATCATTCTGGTAAAGGTTTGAGTGAGCTAACCACGGTCTGTCATTTAAGTATGCCTCTCGGAACTTCTGTATACATATCTTCTAATCATAGGTTACAATACCACGAACATGCATATAGAAAGGTGAAATTAATGAAATAAAAAAATACAGAATATAAATTTTAAAGCAACTGTATAAACAGCATGTATTAAACATAATATTAAACACTAATGATAAAACAGGCTCTAAAAATAATCGGAGAATGTTCATTTTACTTATCATAAATTACATAAATGACAATGGAATACGTTGACAAAGTGCAAAATGTTCAATTTGTCCCTTGTTTGATGATTGACAAATTTGGAATGAAATGATATTAATTAGAATGTGCCGAAAACATTTATTACTTAGTGGACAATAGAAAGTTGGAAATACATGTATAATCCGAGATATTCAATTCTTACGTGACACTTTAATCTGGAGGTTCATTTATTACCATTATGATGAGCTCCGCGCGATAAACTGCTGCTTCGACAGAGCAAATAATAGTTTCCTGGCACACATGAAGGACGTATCTATCATAGAGCGACTTCATCACGATAATTGACGTGTTGTCCCATCCTTTGTTGATAATGATGTTAGCGCTCTATGTTCGTGTCACAGGGGATTACTGTGAACCCTACTAAATGGACCACAGGACAAATCGTCAGTTAGACCCAAAAGAGAACATAGCAGGACATCCTTCTGGTTGAATTATGTACCAAGACAACGACGGAGCAATTGTTTAAACGTGTCTTATTTATTCTATTTTAAAAAGGTTAATTTAAAAGAAATAATTGGATATCGTTACGTTTTTTCAGCAGTAATTTGTAAACGTGTCGTTGACTCCGCAATTAACGGCTTGCGTTTCTTTTTTGCATAGGTAAATTGTTCTGTAAGATAGACAGTATAAGTTATGAGAAAAAACCCGTTAAAAACAAATAAACTTTTATACCATTAAAGGCACTGTTTCTCTAAAACATAGAGGAAAGGCACCATTTTACTAGTTTAATTGTCGCCTTTTAGCGCGAAACCCTTTTTACTACGTCTAAGTTAAAAAGAAAAGACACACAATGCTTGTTTCACCTTTCCGTGGTAAAAGCGCCGTTTTTTTTATGTTTCTTAACGACAGTTCCGTTAACAAAAACATAGTGAAAATGCTGCTTTCATTGACCATACGGCATTTTTTTCAAGGCGCAGTGAGTTTTGCGAAAAAAGTAAAAGGACCTCGCGCAAATTACCGACTTAAAATGACGCTTTTTTGCCTTATAAACGGCGGGTTTCACGCCGACAACAGGCGCTGTTTCTTTTTCAATGAATTGCTCATTTGAGAGACCCCATTCTAAGAAAACAATTCATAAGACATTTATGTAAAATAAAAATAATAAAACAAAACTATTTCTGACAATGTGATGACAATCCAATCTCTTAAACACTCTTAAGTTTCTAAAGTCTTCTATACAACTGAATATTTGATATATGTTAATGCTGATAAAGAGAAAAGTATGCGAAATATGTAATTAATATTTCAAAAGCTTTATGCGGGTGTTACTTAAATTCCATATGATAAAATCGAATATTCACATACGAAATCACATAACATGTAAATGTCCCGGGAAAGATATCAATAGAATTTGTTAGAATATTTGACATTTTATAATTGATGTTAAGAGAAAGACAATTCAGATATTGTCTAAATATAATATTTATTGGAAATCAAAAAGAAGTATACTATTAACATTGTCTGCTATATCTATATGTATTTATTCCTTATATACATTGTATTTCCAACACTGTAATCGTACTTATTTTTTCGTTATCAGTAAATAAATTCCTTCGCTAAAACTTATCAAATTTTTTATCAAATTTATTTTATTGCAACAGACGTAACATCTGTTCGTCAATAATCGTCACTCTCACAAGTAATGATGTGAATATTATCGCAAACTTTAATGTTTTCAGCAAATCAAAATGTCCACTTGCATAACACGTCTTTGTCGTAAGCGTTCAAATACTAATGCTCGTTGCTTTATGAAAGATTCATTCAACTCGAATCATCTTCTCAATCACCTGTTTTATTAAAGACCCAATGATGATGCTTACCCATTAGAACAATAGAAACGTAAAAATGACCTTCGCTTTTCGGCAAGGACATCGACTGATATTTTATTAAATGCATATAATAAAAGATGATTCAAAAGTTTAAATATCTCTTCAAATATGTTGAAAAGCATATTATTGTGTGACTTATAGCATCCGCTTAAGCGATATTCGACATAATGAAACGATGGTCTAATGCAATCACCTTTACAGATAAAACGTTATCAATAGCTTTTAATGATAAATTCAGAAATGTCTTTACTTAATGGTCGCCGATTACCATTTGCTATGAAATGACAAAAATGTAACAAAACAGTCGAACAGAACTTTTAAAAATAGCTATTGTCTATTTTAATCCTGCTTTCTAAGAACTTGTTAAAAGTAATTCATAGTCATCAAAACATGCATTTCTTTTATTTGAAATCCATCACAAACGTTAACAAAATGATTAAGATAGCTTACCTGCAAACGAATCTTGATCCAGAATATATCCTTATCCAAAAACTGTCTATTATACAGTGTTCCTTAACGATACAAAGCTCGAGCGCAGATCTTTGGTCACCAGGTCACCCAACACTACACAGTACAGAACCAAAGCGAATCAACTCTTACACCACGCGCGCATCGTACTGTACCCTGCGAGAGTGAAACTAGAGACTGACCGAGCCCATCAGTCGCTCAGCCACTGTAGCTATCTACCAGAGGCGGGAACAACGCTCTCTAATATATTAGCATAATTCTCCCTATATCTGCGGTGGAGGGATGAGCAGGGATATCGGTGCTGGTGCTGAACACAACGTGCAAACACCATGTAAATAGCTCTGTCAACGTCTTAACACATAATTATATACCTCGGTCACTCGGATTGATTGATGATCGATTGGCACTGCGTCAGATCATCTTTGTATGTATTGTATAGTAAATAAGAATTGTATAGGTACGCAAAGGTATAGATGTACCAGGTACCGAAGGTGTAAAGTATATGCAATACCATATACTTTAGGAAAGAAGATAGTATCTTTGTCTATACTGAAGTATATATAGTCTACATTTAAAAAATAGCTGAAGAGTTTAAATCAAACAGAGAAAGTAAGAAACAAGGATTTCCTTAAATACACCAAAGAATGCGTGCGAGTCACACGCCTCGTATCACAAATAGTTCTGCTTCATTAGGCCGTTCTAGCTATTCTCTTTAACGTCACGCGAAAATGGTTCCGACTTCTTCCTTCAGTGCTAGTTCATACACGTACCATAACAATGTCAATCAATACGTTAGGCAGAAGACTATGCAGAGAACGATTGGAGTACATACTCATTTATTAGCATTGTATGATTATTAATCAAAGTTTGGAAAATTAGAGCAATCAGATCTAGGGAAGTAGGTTTAAATAGCAACACGGACAATATATTAAGCACGGTTTCTTCGCTATGACATTATGAATGTGTATAATGTTTTGACCTCAACGACTAGTGCAATTTGTTATTTCTTATCAACATGTATAGTGTTATTACCAGGCAACACGTGTAAAGTGTTCTTCGATACCAACATTTGTATATTGATTTATCCCAGCAACATGTGTTTATTGCAATTACCTAGCAACATGTGCATTGTTATTTGTATTGTTATTATATAGAATAATGTATATTGTTACATCCTAGCATGAAGTGCATTGGTATAACCTAGCAACAAGTATAAATTGATATTACATAGCAACAAGTATAAATTGATATTACATAACAACAAGTACACATTGATATTACATAGCAACAAGTGCACATTGAAATTACATAGCAACAAGTACACATTGATATTACATAGCAACAAGTACACATTGATGTTACATAGCAACAAGTACACATTGATGTTACATAGCAACAAGTACACATTGATATTACATAGCAACAAGTACACATTGATATTACATAGCAACAAGTGCACATTGATATTACATAGCAACAAGTACACATTGATATTACATAGCAACAAGTACACATTAATATTACATAGCAACAAGTACACATTGATATTACGTACACATTGATATTACATAGCAACAAGCGCACATTGATATTACATAGCAACAAGTATACATTGATATTACATAGCAACAGGTCTGATTGATATTACATAGCAACAAGTACATATTAATGTTACATAGCAACAAGTATACATTGATGTTACATAGCAACAAGTACACATTGATATTACATAGCAACAAGTGCACATTGATATTACCTAGCTAACCAACTTAACATTGATATTACCCATCAACATCTAAATAGCTCTTTCATATCAACACGTGTAGATTTATTATAATTACAATGATATATAGATATTACCTATCAACACTTGTTTGTTGATATGACCTAGCAACACGTTTTAAATACTACCTAGCAACACATGTATAAAGGTTTACCTAGCGATGCATGGCTATTGTTGATACCTAGCATTAATACGTCTGCATAGTAGCTGAGATCGTATGAATGCGGTTGCCTTTTGAGACACCGCGCAGACAAAAGTACAAGGTAAGGAAACACGTTTGGTTAGGTTTTATATTAAATGTCCTATTAACAGCTATGGTCATGTGTTTTAGAATCCCGTTTTCTAATGAGTTAAGACACTCCACCGGTCTTCTGATAAGGGATAATTAAAGAATCAAAATAAATCTGCTTCTCCAGTGTTGAACGTTCGCCAAAGTGGAGTAGGCATTTGGTTCTGTCCCCAGGCCGGGATATACCAGAGTCCTTGAAAATGGTACTGGTTTTTCCTGCTTAACGGTCAACATTGATGGTTATTACCACATCTGGTTTATCCGTTGTCAGTATAATTTCTGTAAACAACTCGTTTTATAAGAAAAAGTTCTTAATATTGTGAGAAGTGAAAGAAAAATGGAGTGTCACTTCTACCGGCCCACATACCCAGACGTGCACTTTCAACCTTACATTAAGAAAGTGTAACACTTTTTCGCAGGAATCTATATTAAGAACAACCCGTGGTTCTGGCAACGATCGTTTTGCGAAAGTGATGCTCAACAAGAGCTCTCGTTCCTTCCACCATCAGCGAGAAGAGATTTCGTTTGGTGTATTCACACGAACTGACTGATTATGTAACCTCTGCGGACAGTCTGGACTCTAGTCTTGTTTAGTATTAGCTGGTTAACGGCCTAGCAACGATAAAGTCACCAGGGCAAAAACTGTATTCACAAGTACAAAGTACATCAATCTGCGACAGGTTTCGTGCTTTTTGTCCCGTTTTACCGACAAATAAAGACATTTTTAAAATATGCAACACTTCTCAGTATGTCACTGATAATAATTGCAACGCAAAGCAATGAGTATTTGTATACAGTCGTCGACGGCAGGACAATTGCTTCAAAATGGTTTGGTTTGGTTTAGTATTGTTTAACGTCCTATCAACAGCTAAGGTCATTTAAGGACGGCCTGCTTAAATATGGTACTTGCTTATAGTTGCCGATTACAGCGTGTTACAAACAATGACCGATACAATAGGTCAATTTGAATAAGTAAATACGGAACTTGTATATAGTTGCTAACTACAACAAGAACGGTAATGAAATGTAATGTAGATAATTACAAATATACGTATTACATCCCGTATTGATTTGGGGACTGACCAATCACGTGTCGTATTTCCTCAATACACCAGTACCTGGTCATCTGCAGTAATACATTGAAAAACAATGATTCTGAAATTGTACGATTTTGACAGAATCTTGTCACTGTGATCAATAATGGTTTTGATTAAGTTGGTAAATACGTAGTGTGTCCTTCTCATGTCTTCGGTATACGCCCTTGCACCGGGGGAGCTAAATGTATTGCTGCTCGGAATGGTGCCCGTGCGACTACCCTCGTATCACTAAGATTGGTTTGGTTTTATTTTGTTTAACATCCTATTAATAACTAAGGTCATATAAGGACGTGCCTCCATGTGTGTTGTGTATGCGTGCATGTGTGTATGTGTGCCGGAGACTGGGTATGTTGGTGTAGTTGCCTCGGTGTGACAGCGCGGATCTGATGTCGACTTAATGGTGCTATATCACTGAAACAACATGCCGAAGGCACCCAACACAGCATTCCACCCGGTCACAATATACTTACAATGGATGAACTAGTTGTTGCCATAACCCTAAATGCTGATTATTAAGCAAGGAATAACAACTACAATTTTCAACGACTTTGGTATGTTCCGGCCTGGGGACGGAACTCATTGCCTTCCTCACCTAGGCGAACGTTCAACATTAAAACCAAAAGCGAGGTGTTGCCAAGCAAGGCGCTAGGATATAAAAAGATATGGAGAGAAATATAAAGATACCAAATATATACGATCAAATACTGGGTCAGTAGTACATCTCTATAGGATCAACTTTATCGCAATTTCTTTTACCAACACCAGACTTTGCCTGACAGTCTTTTGTAGCATTTTATCTATGTTTTTCTAAAGTTTTTCTATTCTCTTCTCTGTAATAAAAACTTTGCCCTCTTTCATATCCCAACGAAGTCCTAACCAGGTAAGACTACTCTGAGGTTCCCAATTACATTTTTCTTGGGCTATCAAGAACTCTAACTCTGGTTAATCTTAATGAACTTCTAAACTAAATGCTTCTGCTTTTCCCAGCTCCCTAGCACCCCTAATACCGTCATCTAGAAACATAATGATGTTTTCTCCTTTTGATCTCCAATCCTCTCAAGTTCTTGTTACCTTTGTAAATACATACCCTGCTGTGGATATACCAAAAGGAAGCACACTGAACACAAAATAACGACGACCTGTATCAAACTTCCAAGCCAATCCTGAATAATTTCTATGTTGTTAAAAAATCTCTATGTGATGGTATGCGGATTTCAAATCAAATCCAAAATAACAAAAGGCTTTTCCTTCACCTCTGAAATACACCCCTTCTCTAGTAACTTACCGATCTCCGCTTCTACAAACTCTCTTTGCTCTCTCGCAGATTTATTGTTTGGTAAATCGACCCTCTCTGGTAATGTGAACAATGGTATTTTATATCCATTATCTATTATGTCTAAAACCGACTCACTGGCACCTATTTCAGACCATTTATCGCTAGCTTCTCCGAGCCTTCCCACTGTGGTTAAAACATTTAGTTTCGTATCGAACTCCCCTTTGTTTACGTTTGCCAGGTTTACAAGACTCGCATCTGCAATCGCATTAAGGGGTATTGCTGAGTACAATGGCCGCCAGATGGTGGACAAGGACACTAAGTTCTAAAAGTGGTGAAAAATCCATCTTTATGCAAAATCTTTGACACAGTTTTTTAAAACACGTACAAGCAATTATACCAAAGAAACATCTTTAAGGCAAACAATAGAAATAACAAGAAAATTCACCATTTAACAGTGTTCAAGACAATACAATTCCTGAATTCCATTCAAGTTTATAAATCACAAAATTAGAAAGAAAAGTTGTATCCAGTCCACGTAAATGGAACAAGAGTCCAAACTGAACAGTACATAATATTTCACACAATATTCCTCAATTTCCACAAGAGTATTGCTTCCAAAAATGGTTGCCATATTGGCTAGTAAAAAGTAGTCCATGTTGTTCCACTAAATGTATGGAAGCTCAGTGTTGCTGAATCCTGTAACAGTTACTCCCCCTGGAAACAAATAATTAATATACTTATAAGAAACAAGAGAAGAAATACAATCGATTACAGCTTCCTGTCAATAACCTTTTGTAATTTTATGATCCTTAATGATACTACATGTATTATGGTTACAGTTTGTGTGAAATCTACCATTATATCACACTGCAAGATCCAGATCTCTGACTGGGTAATTTCCAAAATGACAATGGGGGTAACAAATATAGGAAGTTTTTTTTTTAAATTGAAAATATTTACATAAGATGGATTACGATCTCGCCCATTTGTGAGGGTTTTTTTGTGGCAACATGATATACATATTTATAACTGTGTGTCATTTACCAAATGTCAATGTAACCTTGACCTTTGTCACAGCCAATGTCTACCAAATACGGTAGTTTAATTATATACAAATTGAAGTTGGAATAGCTAGATGTTGCTGGTAGTGTACATGTAGTACATGGTTAGTCAGGGGTTTGTCAGTAGTGACTTTTACCACATAAAGTAATTTAACACCCATTGTACATCTACATCACAGAGGCAAATTGGAGGTACATGTAATGCAAGGTAGGACATTTGATGATAGAGAGATGTATACGAATGACCATATGCCATACAAGTGATACTACTACATATATATATAGGGCACTATTATCCAAGATGTCGTGCCGTAACCAGCCAAACTCAATATTTTTACTCGCCTCCATGTAAAAGACTAGTGTAAATGCGGTCAACTTATACTGCTTCAATTGTTACCTTTACACAGTCCCATATGTGTCCTGTGTACCATTCAATTGTCCCAGATTCCTCATCGATACACCATTCGTGTGTAATGTTGCCCCAGCAAACCTCTGACATTTGCGACGACTGCTTCGTCTTGGGCAAGAATCTGCACTACCGTGTGGTTGGGTAGCATCACTTCTGCCAACACCACTGAATCCAGGAACTGGGCTACTGCTTACTTTAAATGCAACGTGACATAATGGAATTATTAGCTTTATACACATTCACTGAACATTTTCCATTGTATTTACAGTACACGTATAGAAGAAGACTTAAAAGAGCATGAAAGGTCACATGTCCCAAGTAATTACTACAACACAACAGGTGACAAAGTCGTCTGTTGTGCACCTGGCCATACTTCACTAGCCATGCAAGTAGCCCTGGATAGAAATATAACATTAACATGAATTAATTTTAAAATAATACTGACAAATATGTGTTGTGTATTTAATTTTAATTATGATGACCTTGACCTTAGAAATAAGTCGACATTTACATATAGTGTATCACTATGTGAAGTTTCACCAAATTTTGCCTCAGTAATTTCGAGATACTATGAAAATGTAATTGTGGAAAAGATACTTCCATTCTTTGAACAAAACGCTCCGTGTGGTTGGTGGGTTAACCCCCTGTCAACGTCCAGGGTTCTCTTGAGGGAGAACCTCCTTGTATAGATAACATGAGGGAGATCTGACGCAGGATATCCTGATCTAGGGGTGATGTGTCAAGGACACACCAACGTAGCTGAGAACACCCTCAATTTCCATGAGAAATACAACTGTCCCAGACACGAGTGAAACCCCCAACTTTCTTTTATTTGCTCCTGAGAGAACGTGGTCAATGATCTAACCGTCTGAACTACCTGGGCCCTTTATAGCAGGCATGGCAGTCTAGTGGTAGGACGCCGGGCTCGTGACCGAAGGGTTGCGTATTCGAGTAACGGACAGCACTGTGTTGTATCTTTGAGCAAGATACTTTACTTCGCTTGTTCCAGTCTACTCAGTTGTAAATGAGTACGTGGTTGGGCAGCGCTAGAATTGTTGAATGTTAGCTGTTAGCGCCGAAATGGCAGTTCCAGCTGTATGCTCCCCAGGAAGTTAAGTGGCTGGTTGCAAAAACCCTATAACCGCAGATAATAATTTGTGAACCGCTTTGAGACGACCTACGAACTTGGTTGTGATAAAGCGGTATATAAGAACCTCGAATTATTATTATTATTATTATAGGGAGTGCAATACAACTAAAAGTACAATGATTTCATACACTTTCCATGTCGGGGGAAAATTCACAATACAGGAAGAACTACATATATTTACCCTTTGGCTCACGTGCACGTGTGGTCTTCCTGGGTGCGGATATTGCTTCCCTGGTAGTTACTTGCTGTTGAGAAGATGGCACAAACTGAAAATAATCGAATTAAAGATACGCATTATTTTGTGATAATATACATGTACATGTATAATTGATGATGGCTAATGTCGTAAGGAATCTGATATCAAATTAAGTAAAGCACAAATAATATTATATGTAGATAAGCTTGTTTGCATTAATTTTGAGCCGAAATGTCCATGAATGCACATCATGTGGGAGAACCGCCGTAAGACATCCTGAGCTAGGGGCGATGCGTCTTGATGAAGACATAACGTTAACATTATGGAAACAAAATATGTTATGCACTGCAAGCTGAGAACTATTTCATAAATCATATAAATTTGGATTTAGCTTAATTACTTACTCCAAATTCAGGTTCAATATATATTATATACCAGACATGTATAGAGACGTCGTAGAATACTTAGATACCTACCCATAGTTTGTTCGGTTCTCTAAATCCTGGTGATAGACCATGTCGTGGGACAGACAGCTCTGAAAGTAATGTTTGTTGTAAAAGGCATTTAGTTTGGGTACCATTACACTCTTCCAGAGGTCGTCATCTTTAAAAATTCTTTCAACATGTAACTGATTAGGATTTGACCTCCTTACCACAAAATCAATCAACGGCATATTAAGAACATTTAACTGGCCCTGGCATTGGTAAAAAAGGCGTGCGTCCTTTTTAGTCGCAATCCATCAGAGGTGGCTTGTAAGCAAAAAGACGACTGCTTTTTTACTGGCTTCTTGAAACGTCATCTGATTGGTCTGAAGCAGGTTCTTTATCTCCAAAAGTCCAACTGCAGATCCCTGGTCATCTAAAATCTTACCATCAGTACTGGCAGCCAACCACTTGAACGTTTTGTCTATGACTAGGCCCATTGGTTCCACAGTGACCTTTTCCTGTCGGTCACCCATATATTGAGCATATTCTTTTATAGTGGGCGATTCCTGACTTAGTCCATAATTGGTAAATGCGTTGCCTCAGTATGTCTTGTACATGATACGGTCAAACAATGGTTTTACTGGTGTCTTTGTATTCCGCGACATAATTTCTCAAAACCGTGATGATGTCAAGCGAATTCTGCGCTCCTCCTTCCTTGTTACGCTCAGGCTCTGTGACTTTGTCAATTTCTCTATCTGGTCACATTTATACTGGTTGAGGTTAATGTGAAATCTTACAAATTCCTGACATTTAGTGTCCTATTCGGATGGTGTGATGTCCTCTGCTGGTTGTACTTCATCTTCATCATCATCTTCATCTTCCTTTTCCTGGCTCTAGCTTTCACCTCAGGTTTTTGCTTATTTTCCAGACACCGCAGGTGATGACGCGATCTCTTCTGGTAGTATGATATGCCCTGGTCTCAGCGATGTACATCGGCCAAACACTACGGGTGATCATGCTGGGCCAAAGTTTTTTCGAAGGGCTCCCCTATAGCATCTGGCATACTAAGACCCACGTTTGCATCGGTTCACCATCTTTCCGCCATCAAATTTTGTCCGTATATACATCCAGCTCTCGGCCAGGTTGGTAGTGTTATTAGTCTTGAAGCCTTTGTTGCTAGCCGGTCTAATAGGATACTGACATCCCTCAGTATGTATCGATCTATAGTAGCCTCATTACTGATATCCTGCCTGGACTCCTCCATGTCCTCCTCAGCAGTTCCCTGTTCCTAGTAGGCCTGCTGACCACTCAAAATGTCGTCTTCCACAGATGTCTCATCAGGGTCAGCTTCTTCAGATGTGTTTCGCTTGCGAGATTTTTTGTTCGGTCTGGAATTGCAAAAATCACCGCAATTTCGATGGTCACCGACAATGTGATGCACAGAGTTCCAAATATCAAGTTCAAGCTGTTTTGTTGCTTTTCTTCTATTACCTTCCAAGGATCTCATTATGATGGCACATCTTACTGCCGTGGCAAGTCGGATTCGTACAAGTTTCGTCAGTTTTCCCTTCCCCTTGTAGTGTGGCTTATCCAAGTTTCTCAAGACTAGACCTCAAGCACTTACATGAATGGTTCGCACATTCCATCTTCACTACATCTTTCCCCCAGACAGGAATGGTCTGCTGGATCCTCGACAACACTGAACTGTCACCATCAGCAATCATCCTGATATATCGAAGTCCAAACGTTGATTCTGCCTTTGACAAACCCTCATCGATGATGTCTGCTTCCATGGCAAGGCTACTGTCAGTCCAGTTCTTGAAACACTCATGGGGGATAGCTTCTGTCTTCTTGGTTTCAGCAATTGAACATACATGGCAATGTCGGTTACGAATCCCCACATGAAGGAGCTTTCCTGTTGCCGCACCGAAAATAACTCCAACTCCTCCTAATACGTTGTATGTGTGTGTGTGGCTTCGCTTCGATCATCCTCCATCACACACTACAGTTATTGCAGGAATCCCCTGGTGGAAGCCTTTCTTCTGCTGCAGCAGCCACAAGATCCTTGTCTAAGCATTTTGACCACATAGTTCCCACTGCATGCTCAATATTTGTAAATGTGTAAGAGGACATTCCTGGCACATCCATAGTCGCAAGTGTTTCATTCATTCGACTCATTTCACCACCCGCCGTCGCCACTGTGCCCCACACTGCCCTCAAATTGATGTCCTGGATTGATGGATGAGTTTGGACTGTTTTCACTCGTGTCGACGAAATACTTCTTCCCTTCCCACACTTGCATACAGCAACTAAAGTGCTGGCTAGTCCACATTTTCTAACTTCACCAATAATATTAAAAGCTTTCTCACCTTCATTTAATGACAAAATGGCAAGTTGACAATTTACCGTGTGTCGAAGTATTGTAGTAAAATGGCTGTCCAACAAACCCATATTAATTACACGATGTCCTTGTGGAAATATTTCCTCCTGGGATCTTGTCAAACAGCTTAAATGCAAAGATTCAGGTATAAGTATTGATCTCATCTTCTTCTGTTGTATTTCCCTCACACAGATCTTTACATATGGCCTGCCCTTCACGTGATAAATTTGTCGGTAAATCTGATAAGGTTTAGCTGGTGCTGTGTACGTCTTATCTGCATCCGTTGCTTCAGCTGTACCATAAAATGGGCATATTTCAATTTCGTCGCTCTACAGTGTCGCCCAGTTGGTCTATTCAATTTCCATCTAGTTTTCCTCTTTGTGGTATGCCCCATCGCGATGAAAGTTTCCAATCATTAGTGAAATCCGGTTTCAATGTTCATAATTTAAAAAAAAAAACCCAATAATTTCATTAAAAGTAATTGCCAAAAGTAAAAAAAATACTACATTATACACTGTTATATTAAAAATTTGGTAAGCAAACATTAAAAAAAATGTATAAGGACAATTTCTCCTCGTAGGTGTCAAAACTCTGTGTAAAAGTCGAGTTCTAAGCCGAAAAAGGCTGATTGCACGTGGAAACTTACCTTCTATAGGTCCTAACAGGCCTCCATACACGCAATTTTCATGACTGTGCCTGAACTGACACTTTCAACTGTCAAACGATCTCGGGGCTCTGCCTGAAACTTACCTAAATCTACTCGATCATCGGTCATTCATGTTCACCGATCCATCTGTGTCAAGTTCAGCATGTTGTCCTCTTATGTTTTACATCTGGTGATGGTACATCAATGACACAAATAAGCTGGAATTATGAAATTTTGATATTTGTTTTTGCATCAGCTTCGTCAACATGGGATGCCGGAAATGGGTAAATCGGATTTGTACCTGCGCGGTTAATAAAAATAAGACAGGCGATTTTTGCTTTAACGTGTAACATATCTTGCAACTGAAGTAAATTATTAATATTTTAGTACCTTCGTATAATTATATTACATATTAAAACATCATTATCAAAATTTAGTCGAGTTTTCAACTTTGGCCTCAACACGCGTACGAATATTATTCACTGCGAACCGGGTAATATGGCGACCATGTGGCAGGAGGAGACACACGAAGATTTCTGGAGGTTTTGGATTTATATATTTGATATTTGAAGATAGTTCAGTAGCATATGTACGTAAGTTTCATACGAAGCATGTGTAATTTCGGTACCACCCCAAATAAATGTTAAATCGACCGATATTTTACATCAACACGATTCCTCCTCATGTTGGAATTTTGAATGTTGGATTGGAAATTCATTTCAGTAGTGTGAAGTGTGTGGACAGTTTGCTTGTAAAAACGTTCTTGGTTGCAAATATACATAGGTAGTGGTGGTTATAGACCAAAGCTAGGAATTGTTTCACATTGTATCTAAGTAGTGGACTGCAGGTACCCGTACGTCGACATGCCCCTATTGCAATCAATTGCTGTAAAAATTATCAATTAAAAATTTGTACATATTTTAGTGTTATTTCATCATTTATTAAGGCCAAATGATAGATTTCTTCAAACAAAAAAGGTGTCTAAACATTTTGTGTAAAAGTCTAGTTCCACTGTGTAGTCGGCCATTGTGCTCGGCAATACCCCTTAAGCTTAATACTTAGCTTTTCATTTCTTACCTCCGGTCTCCTTTGTGACTCCTGGCATTCATATCTCCAGTGCCCTGGTTTTCCGCATCCGAAACAAGCCCCCGGCCTTCTGCTGATTGTTTGCGGCGCTCTCGGTGTCCTTGTGTTGTCCTGTGGGATGGTCTGTTGAACCTCTGGAATGTATGGGTGCTTTCGTCTACCCCTGTACACTGTTGTACGCCTCGACAGCTTGAACTTTCTTTGCGCTCTGCTTTCCGCTTTCCACATTTTCTTTTCGTCGTCAGATTTATCTGCTATTGAGTTTGTCTCATACTCGGACTCAGTTCTCCATCCTAATTCTGAGCTCTCGGCCAATTTTATGAGTTTCTGTCGTCGTTCTAAAATTGCCATACTTTCTTCTATCTTCTCCATCGCATGCTCGTTTGCATTCTCTTTCACGGCGACCTCTACCTCTTTTATCTTCTGTCCAACATTAGTGTTCACTTAAATGACCTTAGCTGTTAATAGGACGTTAAACAAATTCAAACAAACAAACAAAGTGTTCACTTGGAACTGTGCTTCGTTCTCCTTTTTGATGAATTTATATGCGTCCGTCGATATCAGTTCTATTTCGGCCACTTGTACCTCACTCAGAGCCTTTTGGCTCTCATACATTTCCTGCTGGAAATTTGTTAATTTAGAAGTCATTAGGTCCTCTAATCTGTTAAGCATAGCGCCCTGTGACTCCTTGACTGTGTTTTCCACAAACCCGGTGATGGGTCCATCTTCAAACGATATTCTTCCATGCGGGTCACTGGCTAGAATTACCCTCTATCACACCTGTAATCCTATTCATCACGTGTACCTTCACACAAAGCTCGTGCACCTTGCCGCTACTCATAAATATTCTTGCATGCTAATCTCAACTTACGAAACTCTCAGACATATATTTCCTGCTATACTGCGTAACGCAGTAAAGTTACATTATTTATGCAGCGTCCCAGCAATAGCTTACATGAAGACAGCATCGCCACGCAAGGACCATTATACTGAAATGTCAAATTTGGACACGACAGCGCGACACTCCTGCCGGTTATATTATTATGAAAACTTACTTACCAGATGTTACTATGGAGACACCAACGAAAAAGCATCCGAGGGAAAAGTAAAAACGATAGACGTCCAAAGTATTACAATGGACGCAGTAGATCATTTCAGGTCTCATCTTTGAAATGTTAGCAAAGGTTAACCATCTCATCAAAACAGGTTATAGTGTTCTGGCTGGGGACAACTGGGTATAACATTTATGATAAAGTTCTGCCGCAATAGAGCAATGGGGTCTTAAATCATGAAGTTAAAAATCAGATCGTAGTTGTTACAAAGCCGTATGTCTATTACAACGTCCCTGTATACCTTAAAATGGATAGATCTGAGATACAGCACATCGCCAAAACTGATTTTTAAAACCATTTTATGATGCGAGACATGTTTATTTTTCTACTTTAAATTTAAATTTCAAAAAAATAAACGAAATATTTTATCTTTCTCTCGTAAATTTTAAGACAGTGTGGACATTACCTAAAAAACAAAATTCATGAAACTAGCTATCGGGTATTTTACTGGATAATTCAACCAAACGGACATGTTACAAAGTAGGATCGTAGAGAACATAACCAGTCACAGCACAGTTCACCTGTCTGTCACAAAAGTATCCGTTACAGAACAAAAACATAACATCAAAGGCGAATACTGCCTGTTATACACCATTGTTCGTCCTCATTAGTGACACTATCACTCTTCTAGCATAACTTTCTAATATTATAATTATGCAACACAAGCCATTCAGTTGTTGCATTAACTCAACTACAAGATGACAGGTGATTGATTATTTATATTCTACATCGCTATATCAGTGTGTGTAGCATAGTGTAATGCCTGTTCAGATTTGCATCCACTCAAAGTATGGACATGGTAGTATGGACTTTACCGATAAACTTATTTTGATCTAACCAGATGTGGCAAACGAGTGAAAACCAAGAGGCCCAGAGGGCCTATATCGCTCACCTGGAAATGTAAGCAAACTTGACTTTAAAGTAGCATGATGTTACTGGAAGTGTACATGTATTACATGGTTAGTCAGAGGTTATATTTATATGCAATTGGACAAAATCTTGTCATTCCTAAAATAAAAGGAGGATTCCGAAGAATTTGCTATGTTTCCCTATTGGGCCCCGTCCCTCTGTCCCCAGGAGGGTCAGACCCATCGTTGATACAAAATTAGGTCCCCTTCACCCAAGGAGGCTT
>JAUMHH010158341.1:0-18019 GCA_032359455.1 Chlamys rubida | reverse complement strand
TGTGGCAGGGTTCAATTGTACATAGGATTAAGGTCGCCTTCTAGCTTCGAGCTATAGGGAATTTCCCTTTAGCTCAGTGGTAGAGCGTCCGACTGGTAACCTGGAGATCGAGGGTTCGATCCCCGGTGGATGCACACTATTCTCTTTCCTGTTACGCTTGTTTCATTGTTTCTTTTATATCCGTTTGCTTTCTTGCAAATACTTATTCTAACATTTTCCCGTACAAGGCAATTATGCCGGCCAATACCGTTGTTTGGATAACTTCCGGTCAGTATTTCAATGTTTGAATAAATATATCGTATGTCAGGTACCAGACAAACAGCCGTTTCCGATATCGTGTTCAAAATCCATTACCGGTGATAGTCTGTCCCTTATTTCCTGTCTCAAGTCCTTCACTCATTAGAACGAATATTATAAAGTTAACATTCCGTACTTCCTGTACCAAAATTATCCATTATTTATAAATTCAGTATGATCATCTCTCTAAACATTATAATAACTGTGTTGTTACACAAGTGTGTGTGGCAGCCCGCACTTCCGGCCTGTAACCCAGACAACATACTTTACTTCCGGTGTCATAATGATTTAATCATAACAATATCGAGAACTTACGGTTTCACGATTTTCAGAAGAACAAGGGCAATAGATTGATGAATACAATAATTGCAAGAGAATTTCAATTTAAGTCTACTAAAACTTGCACTTGTTTTTATGTGTTAACGCATGAATTGTATACCATTGAATAGCATCATCAACACATATACATGTAGATAAATTGAAAAAAGTCATGCATGATACCTTTGTCGATATTGTTTTAATACATGGGTTAATTACATGTCCACTGTATTGTTCATCGTTACAGTACGACGGAAACTGTGAAGATTGATACCGTGAACAATATGTATAAATCTAAATTCTTTGAGAGATAGAAGAGAGCAATCGTGTAACTGTCGAGAATTCTATATCAATAACCCATGCAATATTTCCACCAACCCACGTTTATGCAGGACGCTGTCGTGCAGATCAATAAACTGTATCGTATGTCAACATATGATGGTCCAAAGAGTAATCATTTGCTTCACCGCAATTTCATATCTGCCATTAATCTTCGTCCTTTTCATAACAATTTATATGTTAAAATGGAATTATATATAAGCTCAGTTGGGGAAGACAGTATCACATGGCGTCAAAGAAAAAGGAAAAGGTCAAACAGTTGTCGAATAAAGAATGAAACTATTCATGGGCAAGATGAGAAAAAGATATCCATATTGCGTCATTGAAGAGGTCAAAAGTTCAAACGATTTTCAATTCATCTTAGCCTTTTTTTTATCAGGTTCTATCTTATATGGATCGAACGTGGAAGAAGTAAGGTGGTCTCACTTTCTGCCAAAATTTAAATACGACCCTACATGCAGAGGTTATTGGTAGATTTAGATCTCGGACGAACACGAAAACTTACACAGATTCATCAATATACATTGCAGCTAGGACAGATCGATAGTTAGGCTATATATGCATCGCTACGTTGTATAATTTTGGTATTCAATATCGAGATTAAGGGTTTTATAATATCATTTGAGTTACGTTTACGGAATGAATTGCAGTTTGTGAAAATAGCAATTACTATATGACACATTCTCAAATCAGCTGTAATACGTAAATAAATAAATAAATAAATACATAAATAAATAAAAAAATAAATAAATAAATAAATAAATAAATAAATATATGACCAAAGTATCACGTTGTCATTACACAAGGACACAACCTGACCTCAATGTGATACGAAAGGACAAAAAATAATAATTGAGGTCACACTTTAACAGAAGGCAGCATAGAGACAGAAAACGCGAATATTCGAGTTACCAAATTGGCAGGAAGGCAAGCGACACGTGACCTTATATTACCATTTTTGATTTCATTGGAAATTATATCGCCTTATTATTCAGTCAGCGGGGCTCACAAATTGATATCGGAAGTGGATGTTTTTTGTGACAACTCCTTTGCCTGAACACCGGACGTTTCCGGTTTGGGCTGAACCCTCTATGGACGTAATGGTGTGCGTTACACACATCAATTATTACGTCCCGGACGATAAGTACTAAAAAGAACACACGAACCCTTGTGGACGATCCACAATAATCGATCGACTGACGGTACTGGTAACTTGTCCTCATAGCTATAAATTGGTGATAATTTGATACTGACGCCCGTTGTATATATCATCATATTCTGCCATTACCAATGAAAACACTTATATCTACTAGACAAAATTGAAGTATGCTAATAAAACCAAGCTGTAAAGTATAGTTTGATCAATAAAGTTGTGTTTACCTTTCCGACACTGGAAAATGTAATTTTGTAAATGAGTCTGGTACCGTTATTCGGTCAGCACAAACAGAAACTGTCTGACCAATACGACGTTAACGCTATGATCACTTACTGCCCTTTGCCCAGAAGTATCTACGCGGAGCAATTTTATGATATTGGTTATTCACTAGATCGGAGCTATTTCCACTTTCAAGATTTTTTGGGTGGCAGGTGGACCAATGATTTTTTTAACCAGGGTTTCGTACCGGTGAAGATTAAATCAACGCTGCGGAAGTTCTACGCTCGGCATCATGTCCTAATCAATATACCTCAATAAGATTACACATGTCGAGCGAATACGAAGACAATAGTACTGTGAAATAATGCTCCTCGTATAATACAATTCCGTCTTTGGGTATTGCAGAGTTATCTTCTCTTGTGAGCAGGTATTGATTGTTACGTCATTGGTTTGTGCGAGAAAATTACGACATTTTCTCAAAAATTGATGCCGTTACTCTCACAAACAAATGACGTAACAATCAATACCTGCTCACAAGAGAAGATCACTCTGCAATACGCAGAGACGGAATATTCCGATCATGAAAACCTAGTTTCATAGCTGATTTATTGTCGAGATACGTGATGTCTTTCCCTTTGTCTTGGTTACATCCAGGTTCCCGTTGTTGACTCGCTGTTCTTTTGTTGTGATATTTTGTATATGTTCTGTCTCAATGTGTATGTTATTCCATAGTGCAAATATCATCTCAACTTTACTGCAGACAAGTTCCTTCTTTCTAGCTTTACAAGAATGCAAAACGTAGTAAGGTATAAGGCTAGGACCGTTCGGCTTCATTGGAATAACGACGTTCTGTTGAAATATTCTTCCAACTAATATCAACTAAACGTATTGCGTTTTGGTATGAGATATGAGGCCTGCATGACCCTTTCCTTTGTTCATTTAGTGCTGTATTATATTCATTCAATAGGTTTAAGATTGTTTTGTTATATAGTTCGGAGATAATTACAAGCCTGTTGTTTGAAATGTTGAAAAATACACATTTCAGAAAAAGTGAGAAAGCGACTTGTAAATCTAACCATGCTCTAAACATCTGAGTCCCTGACGTTTTCACAGAATTGAAATCGAAGGCCGACATATGGATTTAACAGATAGATACATTCAGATAGCATCGATGCTGTTGCCACTGGGGCAGCAGGGATTGCTGGGGACACTCGGAGGACAGCCCAGATATCACCTTTTATTCCCAGACAATCGAATTATAGATTAAAACGAGTGTAGTGTACTGGAGCGCGTGATTGAGTTTCAGTATCTGTTGTCCATTACAACTCCCATGTCGTATTAAATATGCATGCTAAATCAATTTCATGTGTTTTAAAATCAGAGAATATAATGCTTTTCCACTTAGGTTATTTTTAAAATGTGAAATTCAGAAACAGATTTGCTAATATGTGCAGATAACTTGAGAGAAATAAACGTTAGAAAATCTCGTAAAAATGTTGGAAATCTATAGATATTTATTGATGACGAAATGCCAGGTCCACATTAGTTTGTTTTCAGCTCTATATAACTATCCGACCTAATTGAACGACCTATATCACACTGCATATTTTTTTAACAGTTGAAATGTCCGATAACTCTTTATAATTGCCTTTCATGAAACTAACAATGTTTGGCCAGCGCTTGATATTACATTTCGGTGAAAAAGTACCGCAAACACACCCAATGGAAAGTTGGCATTTCCTGCTGAGACTGCTAGTTGTTGTTTTGCGAAGATACTTCCAACGGCGAAAGCCATCTGAATTATTTTCCCGTAGGAGAAAGTTTTCTTAATTTAAATTAGAGATATATTGTGGGATAAAAGACCGCTCTATTCATGACAGAAATTGCCCAATTTTTGTAATGAATAACACGAACGAAAGTTGCACGTTCATCATTTGAGGATTTAACCGAAAACGACTAAATTCCATCTTCCTCTTTACCATTAAGATTGCTCAAAAAACCTCAAATGTCCAACTCATGTTTTCCCAACCCTGTATTTGAATTAAACACATAAGTCTATTAAGCATTATCTTGTATACCGCGCCGTTAGATATATATGCCTCATCGAGACGTTTATGATCGATTCAGCTCCAAACTGACCTAGAAAGGCTTTCAAACTCCTTCATTCCTTGTATAGGGCTTCATTAGTTTTCTGATGTCGAATTATTCACCAATCTAGAGGTATTGATTTTGTTCTGGTAAGAAATGGGAATTTTACCCGCAGACACCAATAAATGTTTACGCGTTTGCCAAACATCTTACGGAGACAGAGCCTTCGGCACAAGGGGATAAACAGTATACGGATGTTAAGTGTTAAAGTCACGTCCTAAATCAGAACTAAATTAAGGTCTAGCCTGATAATTTTGAGATCGCACTAGCCTTATTTGTCGAATACAATTTAATGATAATAAATTGCATTTCCAGCGCTCGGGTATGCATCAAAACGTTTCGCATGCATACAAAAAATTGGATTGTTTTTGAAGTGAGATGTGTTTTCAGCCCTCTGCTATTTGATTCAAACTGATGAAATAAGAAATACATATTTGTTGTTATCACATGCTTATCTATATTTTACGTGTAAGACGATAGTTGGCAAATGTTCTGTAAAAGTGCATAACTCAGATATCTATCAAAACACTACATGCATGTCTTCTACTGCTATACTGAAAACAGATGAAATAGACAACACGTACAAGTTTCAACTATGATACGGTGCATGATTGGCATTGCTCAGTGAATAATATAAGGCACGGCATAGCAGACCGTTGAGTGACAGTGTGTTAATACATGCAAATTGATATGCTTTTCTGAATAATGGAAAGGGGTGTAATATTTCTCCTATCTCTACGTATTGCTGATAAACGAATTTCATGTGGAACACATTTGTGATTAAATAATACTTATTCTCATCCTTGACAGGTATTCCATTAATATCTAGGTATGAGATAATCTTTTCTCCCACACGTTGCAGGTGCCTTCTCATTTCCACATCCTCAAGCACTCCAATTAATACTTATGACAAACTCTAATACTCTTCAAAGAATATGTATCTCTATATTTAAAGATGGTTTGCTCTGTACAACTAAAGAATAAGTAATTATTGAAGGTCTATTTGGTTTCTTGCTTGAAGTGATGACAGACACCAATGAAGCAAAGAAGTGTTTTACAAAAGAGTTCATTGTAATGTTGTTCTCCACTCCATCCCTTCAGGAGTTCATGCACGCAACCAAATACACATGTAATCCTAATAATTGCATTTGACCTCTAGCTCTCACGTCTACTTACCTTACAATGTACAACACTGGTCGAGAAATAATGTGACAGTGTGTTTCATAGAAACATTGCCTCCCATTGTGTGTAACCGTCTTTCGCTACTTGAACCGTCGTCAAGGAGACACAATGAAGATCCGGTCTATTCCGTATTGATTATTCTATTTCTTTATATCTTTTGTTTCTAATTTGAAACACTGATAACATTACATTTTGTCCACATGGCTTAGCCGATTTACTGCAAATACCGGTAATGAAGAAACGGTGAATGATGCATAAATTACGGTAGAATTAAAATGGCTGTCGCTAGTTTAAATCTAAGGCAGTTCGAAAAGTAAGCAAGTGCATAGCACTGCATGACTGCCTCATTACCTTATTTGTCTAAATGGGATGGATATACTTTACTTTGTAGCTTGCTTGTCTGATCTCATAGTTCAGATCAGCTGTAAAACGGAATCAAATCAATCACTCCCCGTGAAATTGTGTCTAGCCAAGGACTGATAGCTTACCATTACATATAATTGCGTGTTGAAGGAAATGGACACGACTAGACAGAGTGAATTGAAAATGTTAACATTACGAGTTGGCCATTAGATATAATGCATACATATTGCGTAATCTGTTGCAATTACGCATAATTTTGACGTTAAATGACCACACGAATGAGCTTACAGAAGCCTCTTGAACCAACAATTCAACGTTTATTGTAAACAATACCTATTGCATGATTGTATGCAGAGTCAGAGATAGCGTTTAAAATTGCATTTTTGTTTTTGTTATGTGATTTACTGAAAAGATTGCCGATAGATTAGCATAGCGTGTCTAATACTATCATTCAACATAAATATAGGGAATTACTAATATCACGTGATGGATATTGATCACACAGACGCTTAATAAACACTTGGAGTGACAGAGTAGTAATAAACGCCTTCTTAATTCTGTTTTTCATCGTCGAGGAGTGCCTACTTCTATATACTCGAAGCCTTTTAACACTAAAATGATTCATTGGTACTTCTGGAGGCGACGGTGTCATATTTTGCCCCCTAAAGCGTGATGCTGCTTAAAACTCTTGACTGAGAAAAATGAACCTTCTTCACCTTAGTGTCGTATTCGTTAAAGACTAAATGGTAACCATTTCAACATGTTATCACCTTTTAATGATTAGGTTCAAGGCGTCTACATTTCGTGTTACCGAAAAGAAAAAACAAATTGCAATTTTGTCAATGAAAGGATAATATGCTACCAGCACAAGTTGTAAGCATTGTCGCAATACATTTCGAAATGAGAATAGAAAGCTCGGTTTGGAAGGACACATTCGGTTTCTTCTTGGATTTCTAAAATCACTCATTCACCTTCATGAATTATTATCAAATCATATTCTTGTTATCGTATATTAGCTACACTTTTGGTAATATCATGCTTTGTAAGACGGCAACTTCCTACTCAAATCACTGGATATAAGAAACATTTTTTCAGCATGCTAATGCAAAAAGACAAACATAGTGAACATCTTTTACTGTGCCATATGGCCGTTTTGTCCATTTAGCATACATCAGCAGTGGTCAAGACCAAAATATTGGACAAAACGGCCATTAGGTGCCGTAAAATGTTTGCCTGTTTGGTTTTCTGTGTCGACAAACTGAAATTTAAATAGGTGTTGCCTTACTTCGAATAAGTAGTAGTTTTTCTATGAACACAGTTTCCTGTGTCAAGCAAGTGTCTGTCGACAAAGTAAGGAGGAAAGAACTGGAGGGGAAATCGTGTAACAAATATATGATAACGTCTTAATCGCCCTTCCTCACCACAAGGTCAAACAAGATTGTACGAGAGAGAACGGTTACACAATAAAAAAAGCTAATATAGGCATACAACAAACGTTGTAGAAACAAACTGTAGAACGGCAAAAGACAAAGATTCCAACTCTTGCAAAGGATACAGTATAATTACTTCGGTGTATTCAATATCCCATTAGTCATAGAAGAAAATCGTATGCTGTACCAAAACGTACACAGTAAGTTTAACAAGGGACCAGACTTTAGCTGTAACAAATAGTTCCCGTTGAACTTTGTTGGCATGATGAAATCGTTTAGCGACTCCAATGTGATTACCAATATCAGACGATGCCCGTTTTTCTTTTTGGCGCGCTACAGATGAAGATTAAGCAGAAATGTCACAAAAGCATTGTTACATAGATCCGTCTCATTTCAACGCTGACACGATATCGACAAGTAATCATGCAAGTTTTCCACACTTGATAGGTACACAGACATACTGTCAATTTCTTCCGTAACAGGATGGCAATAGACATGAAATATATCTCCGCATGCCATTCTGTCGATCCATTTCTTCACTCAGAGAATGGAGCACCAATGATGACCGTACTTACGAGGGTCAGCTTTATGATTATGATACATAAACATGCTTTTACTTCAATCATTACAAATGTGTATCAAGACAACCAATACGCCGAGTGGGATTTGTTGGCGCTATCCAGTCGGTGAGTAGCATACAAAAAACGGGGAATATCGAATCCTAAATCCGATCAATTTATGTATTAATGGAAAAGCTTTAACATGAAGACGGACTGTTTTTAATTATCCTGGTTCTAGATGCACTTTGCTTAAGAGCATACAGTATCTGACAGTCTAACATCGTCTATACTTTCGATTGAAGTCGGACGTTCACAATTTTCGGAAAATGGACATCAATACTTCCTAATGCATTTCTTTCAAATACAACTTTTCAATAAAAACACCCGTGTTTCATAAAATATTTCCACATAATTGTACACTCTTGTTTATATAATTCGATTTGGGACTTATTTACAGGCAGAAATATAAGTAAGAAGTGAAATACATCCATAGTTGATTTCCTGACTCGACAACTTCGACATCCATGAGCATTAGAGAAAAACGCATTTGTGAATCGGGTTGAGTAGAATCAAAATAGAATTACATTGTAACCATACTCTGGAGAGCATTTGGAGACTTCGCATGTTCAGTTTTTATGATCCTTTTAAACCACCTGTCATTCACATACTGTATCGAACGCGCCTTGTGTATAAAAGAGAACAGGTCACTGACTGCCTTAGCTTCAACGTTTGGCTGCAGTGCATTGATTCGTTGAGGAGTATCTGAGGACACCAACTATAGGGGGCGTTCTCATTCCGGTGCGGAGCAATAACCCCTAGTTCCTGTGTGTTGTATAAAACACTTTTTCCCGTTATTCTACAAAGACATGTTCCTATAGGCCTTACGTGCTCTGGTTGCAAAGAGCTGAATTAAGCGTTTAGGATTGATGCTTCGCCTGCCAATTAGTGAGAATTTTCTCCAATTGAAACATTGAATATTCAAGTTGCGAAAAATTCAAACCTCTAACAAGAGGTGCCGGGTTTATTTACCCAAGCACATGGTGCAGTTTTCATTTACTCGAAAGCAAGGTGCAGGATCCGTAGCTCCAATACGAGGTGCAGGGTTCATAAAGTCCAGCACACTGTGAAGGATTCATTTACTCTAACACGAGGTGCGGTATTCATTGACTCTAACACGAGGTGCGGGATTCATTTACTCTAACACGAGGTGCGGTATTCATTGACTCTAACACGAGGTGCGGGATTCATTGACTCTAACACGAGGTGCGGGATTCATTTACTCTAGCACGAGGTGCAGGATTCTTTTACTCTAGCACGAGGTGCAGGATTCTTTTACTCTAGCACGAGGTGCAGGATTCATTTACTCTAGCATGAGGTGCAGGATTCTTTTACTCTAGCACGAGGTGCGGGATTCATTTACTCTAACACGAGGTGCGGGATTCATTGACTCTAACACGACGTGCGGGATTCATTGACTCTAACACGACGTGCGGGATTCATTTACTCTAACACGAGGTGCAGGATTCATTTATACTAGCACACCGTAAAGAATCCATTTACTATAATACGAGGCAGGATTCACAACAATAACACGAGGTGCAGGTTCCATTTACTCTAACACGAGGTGCGGGATTCATTTACTCTAACACGAGGTGCGGGATTCATTTACTCTAGCACACCGTAAAGAATTAATTTACTCTAATACGAGGTGCGGGATTCACAACAATAACACCAGGTGCAGGTTACATTTACTCTAACACGAGGTGCCCGGTTTGTTCTAATCTGAGACGAGGTGCAGGGTTAAATCTCTCCAACGTGAGGCGCAGGATTCTGTAACTAGGTGCAGGAATTATTTATTTTGGAGATGCAGGATTGATTATTTGTTCACAAGATAACTGTACTGTAAACGTTTGGCTTCCCGGAATTTCCCGTTGCAGGATTTTTTAATCGTTTACACGAGGAATTACCAGGGATTGAGAAATTACAAGGTAGTATTTTTCACCAATCAGTAGTAGAAATTGATCGATAATGCAATTTATGATAATCAAATTAAATGTTTTCCCATTTGTGCAAAGTTTGACTAACGAAAATGTACTCCGTCTTCTTTTGTTTTACCTTATCCTATATATGATTCAAACGTTCGGCAGTCCATATATGCATCGCATAATCATATGTAATGGGTCAGGTTGAAGATGAATGACAAAGCCATGCACATTTCTGAGAAGAGTTTGAAGATCACATTATTTTTCATTGGAACAAAGTTATTTGGCACTTTTCCTCTTAAAACTTGATTTTAAAGAGAAATTATGTAACTCAAGTCACGTAACACATACGTAACAAAAAGATACAAATAAATCTCCACCCAAAAAACAAAATAATATCAATCACTCAATTAAACGAAGATAAGTAAAGTCAGATAAAGGTATGTAAATTAAGAACATCATGATTCTTTATGGACCCGTTAGATTTCCCTTTTTTTTCATGCAAGTTTAAACAGATTGAGTGAAACCCACATGTCTTTCCCTCCGAATTCAACAGCAATACAAGAGTACTAGCAAACCTATAAATTTAATTACAATATTGCGGGATGAGGGTCTACGTCAGGGTTCCCGCATTGCTACCGTTCTTATCTCATGTAGTTGACATTTCATTGCGTGCGCTATGTTTTTGGTGTTAGGAATGACGCGAGAAAGGTCAGACATACGAAATCTCATTCTTTAATCTCAATATTATTTAGTCATTATGTTTCACATTTTGATTGATAAAGGCCTAAATCGCTTTGAGTAAAATATATCGAATATAGATTATATCTACTGGACGGGCTTTTACCTCCAATTTTGTTCAGTTCAAGCAGCCTTGATATCTATTATTACTCGTCTACAGCATGATGGAAAACATACAGCTGTTATAGCATTAACTACAGTGTGTGATTGGTTGATACAACCACCCTTTGAGTTCTCTACCAAGGTAGCATTACAAAGTGCTGCGCCCTGTGCAATATCTTTAATTTCCTAGTTGATTTTTACAAAATATCTACTATTCATGTCTGTCTTTACACACGTAGCATTCCCACTTTTTCTACCGTGTGGCAGTGTATGAGCTTATTTTACGGAGGGGCTGCTTAGACTAGCGTATGGCAATGTACGTGTGACCTTCATGTGTTGACGGACTGCTTACACCAATGTGTGGCCGTGTATGATCGTATTGTGTTGACGGACTGCTTACACCAATGTGTGGCCGTGTATGATCGTATTGCGTTGATGTCATGCTAACACCAACGTGTGGTCCTGTATCAGCCAATGAGCATTGATTGGTCGTTTAGATTTACTTGTGGTTCTCTGTGACTTTATTTGGTTGTTTTGACGTTTACAATAACGGGGAATATTAAATCCAGAAAGGTGATAAGTCAATGTTTACCGGATACAATCTGTAAAGTGAATGTATCATACTGAATGCATGTTTAAACGAAGAAAACATGAGAGGTCCTTTCTAAAATCGATCGTTGTGTAGCAACAGGTCCAGTAAATGACAGTTTAAGGTTTAATATGTGCATGGTTTTATATTCACGGTTCGTGTGTTGATATTTACTGCCTAAAATCGCTTAAAAAAGTATCAAAGCCGAGTGAAAAAACTATGGAAATAATAAGGTTTTGTTTCGTTTTGCTCTGTTTTGTGAAAGAATATCCCTATTACTGAAACGAAACTTACAACGGGTACTAATTTGCAGGATAATGTTTTCGTATAAACCTAACGCTTAAATTATACTTGGTGTTTAAAAAATAATTTAACTTAGGTTTAGTCAGCTATTGTTACCAAAATGATTAATAAGAAATTGATTCCATCATTATGATCTTGTTACAATTTCGCTTTTGTATTTTTTTTCTTTTTACAATGTACAAGATATTCATTAGACGAGCCTCATTAAACTCTGGTCATTGTATAATAAAGGATTTGTAACGGAAAACTACATCCAATGAAGTCCTCATGTTCCTCTTTATTTTCTTATCAATCAAATGCAAATTGATGATTCACAGCGGTTGTAAGATCTCTTTGTGAAATACGTAATGTAATTTGCCAAAGTATTGGAAATTTTCCGTGAAATAAAACTTCATGGTTTGTTTGTAACGTCAGGCGTGTGGGAACTATAAAGTTATTAGTCTCCTGGGACGAGAAGTAACAGCTAGGAAATCAATTTTTTGATATTTGTTATAGCCAACTATACGATACCGATGATATAAAGCCTACAGAGTAAAATATCTCCATTTATTGCACGTCTTAGTGGCGACTTCATTTCTTTATATCTCATGTTTATATCTCATGTATCACACAAAACAATTAAAGATGGTGTTGCTTATGTTTATTTCAATCAAGTGCGGTATTTTCAGGCGCGCAATCAATAATTCAGTGACCAAATCTAAACTTCCCCGATTTGGCGGTTTCTTCATGTTACATGATGTTATCAAATCAAATCAATCAGAGCTGTTAAAATGTGTGATGAATATTAATTTGTTTTATGATTTGGTTTCGAAGTTGATAAAACAACCCAATTAATGCAAATAGTTTTGCATTTAAAATTGATATCAAAGTAAAAATAATTACATTTTGACTTGAATAAGGCGTGCTATGCTTTGAAAATCAATTGCAAGCTGAACCACTGCTACATACAAAACTGGGTCATGGTGTTAAAATCGAATATAAAGAGAACGCATCGTCGCCTTACCATTCCAGAAAAGTAGTTAAATCATACGCAATTCTCAAAGGGTATTATTCTGTCGTTAAATCAAGTCGGGATAGCAAAAATATGAAAAAGGAAATATGCATCTTATGTGATAATAATAACTCACATATATCGATTTATTTTTATATGAAAGAAACTAATGCTTTTCCAAAGAAAGACGGATGGGTAAATACAGATTTGAATCAGCTTGATCGCAAATAAATCGTTTTGGCAATACGATTTTTTGCGCTTGAAAAAACAATATCTCTGAATAGAACAGTTAAAGCAAAGTTTCAGAATATAACATTAATTATGCTCATAAGAAGTATATGGAAATGTAAAGTAGAATAAGACCAGGTGTTTCTGATGGGTAAGCGTTTTCTTTTTAGCTTCATCGACTTCACCAACTATATAAATCTAGGTCAAATCCAAGTAATGTTACGTCCTGAAAATATGACTTGGGTGGTCTCAACGAAACCGTAGAGCACATTTATGAGCATAATGTTAAAAAGTCCATACATCTATCTTATCTATCTTACAACTAAACATAGCCGAATGAGATGATAAATACGGACATGAACCTAGCCCCAAGTCTTCATCAACCTGAATCACTCGAACAACGGTAAACATGATATTCCGAATAATCCCGTTTATATCGAATCAAGTGCAACTCCGTAGGGGAGAGCAATATTGTTACTATCAATCAAGGGAATGTACGAGATCAAAATATTGAAATAGTTAAAATACAGCTACTAGTAATAATTCTATGATGGGAAGTTATTTGTTTGTTCTTAAAATTAGCATGTGAAATTTAAATGAAAAACAACAAAAAAGACATCACACTAGTGATACGTTAAAAAACTACAACGGTCGTAATGTTTGAAATGTTTCGTTTTAGAAAGCAATAAATAATAAACCAGTGAGGGATTTATTTATGTATGGAATATATGATGGAAACATTGACGCTAAGAAGAAGATTGAGGACTTGGGGTATGTGGCAAGAGAGACATTGATACAGATGTGTCAAATCATATAAATACAAAGGGAAATGTAAGAGGTACAAACGTTTAATAGGACCAATAAATAAATACTGATCGCTTGTGTAAGACATGGCTTAGCTGTGGAATGTAATTCTGCATGAAAGGGATTCATATCAGTCAAAGAGAAATATTTCTTTAATTTCCAAAACAAATTCACACAAATCATTCTCTATTTATTTAAGACAAGACATGTTCGCTTAGGAAATTTCGATTTTTTGTTTATTAATGTTAAGGTGTTTTGTACATTAACTGACTTCCAATGACGACGGTGTCCATTGTGATATTGCTAAGGGCCACCTAAAAGTGACATCATGACATGTCATAAAGGTAGCCTAACATCTAACACGGTCACGTTATTTTGTGAACAGACTTACCAGGGCAGCATTGGGAGACGCTTCCTTAAATCATTCAAGAAAACCTAGATATCTCAACTTTAGCGAAGGAGACAGTTTTGATATATTAGGTGCTCTAAACAAACACAAAGGAACTTCCTGATTCTTATTGGTCCTGTTTCATAAGGGCTGACGAAGGTTACCGAGTGGCAGCTACTTAATAAGTATCATTTCAGTTCAACGGGATCATTATTTTTTTTAACCTCTAGGGAATGATATAGATTAAATGATCTATAGACTTTATACAGTGTATAATCGAGTTGGATTTACCTGATTTATCGGAGTTTAGATTTATGAATTATGAATTCCATTATGTTTTAATTTCAATTATAAAATAAAAAACCGTTGTTTTAAGTGTCGGTGTAGCAGATTGGCCATGTCAGATACAATTGCCTTAGGGATATACATAAATACCTTTTTTATGTCCCGTTCTCCGTAGACAGTAACTGCCAAATGCTAAAGGAAACTGATAAGTTTCGCGGTGTTAGAAGAATCGATTTTCGCTACATGCAAAGGATTTTCTTGTCGCATTTATTTGGGTGATATTTGTGATGTGTTTATTTCAGAATCGAAAGCATGATTGCTAATAATTGTTTTGCAGTTTTTGGCATTTAAAGGTTAAATCGGGATATCTGTTTTAAGAAACATGCAATTTTAATTACGAATGTGTATCACAATTGCAAGTACACACCTTGCTCACGGCTAGAAACAGATAGATATTTAGTGTTACCCTTTGAAAGCTAAATACATGTATATTTAAAGAATGTGGATTAATGCCAATATTCAACCGAGTGAAAAATGCTGGCACAAAAGCGCAATATATGTAATAAGCAACGGGAAGCTATTACAGTATATGTTTATAACAAATTTGCATATCTTAAAACAAAAATAACAGACGTTACGTAGCCTTGCAGTCATTTCTAGATTCAAAATTCAAAATTGGACGCCATTTGTTTCTTCTGGAACGAAATTGATCTTCTATTTGCAGCTGTTATACCAAAATATCTGGTAATAAATCAGAGGCAATTGCTAGACTATTCTCATAATTCCACTCTCGCTTCAACTCGATCAAAACAGATGTGGTTTGTCTCCAATAGCAGAAAACTGTTTTAATTGGTCAGTCATTAGAAGATTTACTTCACCTAGTGGTCAGTGATGTTATCAAGTATTTTAATATTTCATGTAATTTGACCATGAATACTTAGTTATTTACATATTTGTAAAAAGGAAAGTATGGAAGGAGGATAGCGATCACACGACGGGGCAAAAGAACATCATGTCGACCTCACGCGCTCGAGTCTTCCAAATCATATTTCCATTACTCGGAACCTTGCAGGAGCCAACACAACCGAGTTCCGAATGTCTGGAGCAGACGACAACAATGACACTTCATTTAATTTGGCATAATAAATGTATTATATTGCATATGAACGGAACCATAATAAACTGAACCTGTACATTAGTTTGACGTTTATTTTATTGTAAATGTATTTCAGTAATATATAATTAACATACAAGACAAAAGGGATCGAAAACAAGTACAAAAGATTTCTACATATTAATCCGGTTCCGCACTTTCAGTAAACTACGACAGGACAATATTGACTGAAGTTATATATAAGTATATATGGTATTAAAAGAGGAGGGGAGGAAAAAGAGGTTTAGGCCTTTTTAACAAGGACGAATAATTTAATTATGACGGCAAAGATAAGCATACATAAAACCATGCAAAGTATTTCGAATGTGAGGGGCAACATTTAGTTCATACAGCACAACCAGTGAGCTGATAACTTTAGGTATGGGATTTCATTAGTTTGGCTTTTGTTTCATTGTTTATTCTTCTATGGACAAAATGGCAATAACGGTGTAGCATTTTGTCTTTGACTTTCTGCATCGATATATTAAGACTTCAAAAAATTGCTTCCTTCTTTGAATTTCTGAGCGTCTTTTCAACTTGTTAGCATCAATTTTTCATTTTATAGTTATCTTCTTTACTTCTATGAACCCGTGATGACTTGTGGAATCTCAATTATGATCTCAATTACGTGAAGAGTGACGAATGAGTAAACGCGACTAGCATTGACAGAGCATATTGCATGTTTATTCCAATTTATAAACCAAATACCCTTTTCCCACTAGAATTCATGAATATTCATATCCTGTTACGTATTCATCCGGGACCTTTCATAATTTGGAATGTAATTAGCACAGTATGCCCTACGTGCCTTTACTAATGACACGTTCCGCGGCAAACATAATAGAGAGAAGCATGATTAGATGAATGTCATTAGGGAGTACCGTATTAACTCATTAAGTAGCCACAACTCCCCCATATCTTATTACCATTCTCTCTCCTAATCAAGCATGCGATCTGAATTGGGCACAATAAAACAGTTCTGTGTTGTTTTAAGTTTATTGGGCCCTGTAATCACCTTATCTCACAATTTACAAAGAGTCTAAAAGCCTTGAGAGCAAATTTGTGAAATTTGTTTCATTTGATGGTATTCAACCAAAGGACAAAAGGACGGTTGCAAAATGTCATCATTGGAAAAATGTCCTCCAAAACAAAAATAATTGGCTGCCTTGTTGTTTAAGCTTCAGGATTCCCGTACCACTGCTAAAAGCTGTAAATACGCATTAGAAACTGTTTTATCCGGCATGACTATAGTTTTGATAAATAATTTCTGAAAAGGAAACCATGCTTTGCGGGAAATTCACAAGATGTCATGACAATGAATGATATAGATGGACTTGTACAGTGGTTGAAGTAAGTGGATGAACCGTCTAAAGCACTGACGTTCAAACAGACCCGGCCCTGTGTGTCATGTCCAATACTTATATGTCTGGAGCGTGCATCTTAGATATATTAATGCTGTAAATTGTTGTGACTGTAAAAGTCTGACTAAAACAAAATTCCCAACAGACTGTTTCTGCCAAGTGCTATAGGCGACTACCGTCTGTTCCATTTCCTCACTCAACAATGTTTTGGTTGTGACTAAATGAATAGTCAACATTTTCACACTCCATATATTATTTTACATGTACTGTCCTCTAGTCACCAATAAAAACAACAAACCATTTTGAGACATATTCCCTATCAACGACTAGTAAAAGTGGGCTTGAAACCTCTACGAAAGGCGTTAACCAGGAAAATAACGCCAAACGAGTTTCATAGTTGGTTATAAAATGAGAGATATTTTGAAATTCAATCTTAATCAGACTGCATGATTTTCCTGTGGGGACTCGACGGATTAAAGCAAAAATTGGGATATCGTTAGTGAAATAGTATGAAGTTATAAGAATGAGATAGTTATTAGAAGGACATGAGGGAGTTAGTCATTTTCTTGTCCCTGTAAGACTGGACTATGTCCCGAAGTCAAAAGTAACGACTACTTCACGAGTGTCCTGCCCGTACCTAATACATAACACCAAGTCTATTTTATTGTGCTGACCTTCCTATCGCCATTGTTGTTTGTAAACACACGTCTTCCTCCTCGGGAAAGAGAACTAGTCCAGAGGATCTAAAATCACTCTAACATCTGCATCCCCAGAAATTTCTTACACTTAATGTTTTATTATACCAAAACTTACCGAGCGGGTTATTTTAAACAAAAAGCAACCAACCTTCAAGCACCGATACCCTTTGAAAGCAACATTCCATGCTGTAAGTGTCGAAAACATTTTCAGAGCTATGTTACTCTATCACTATTATCAAAAGTGATAACACACACTGAGGGGTCAAGGTCGAATACTAACTCCTCCCATCTCTCTCCTGATTGGCTCGGTTCATGTGACGTAATGGTACGATGTTGGCGGGGCGATTTGCATGTTGTCTCCGCGTATTTGTTTTGGTTATTT
>JAUMHH010158330.1:0-18026 GCA_032359455.1 Chlamys rubida | reverse complement strand
TAAATATATGTGCAATAAAATATATATTTGTTCGAAAAATTAATATTTATTCGAAAAAAAAAATATTTGTTGAAAAAAAAATATATGTTCAATAAAAAAATATTTGTATTCTGGTGCGAAAGATTTGGCTAAGTACGTTTTTATAATAATATCCACGTAAAACACTTAACTTTTTCCTTTAGAGATCATAAATATAGTAATTTAATATATATATTAAATATAGTAAAAATATATCATTTTTTCTCCTTTTTGTAAGTGACTGAAACGTTTCAGTAGTTTCGCAGGAAAACAAAGCATTTATCAAATGTGCTGCTGCCAGACACCGGCAAACAATGTTTCCAAGTTTGTAGCATTTCACCTTTTACAGTATAAATTTTTCGGGAAATACATGTTCTGACAAAACTGAGGAACAAAGTTTTTATGAAAAGCATGTTTATAAACAACAAAAACACCAAGTAATAATAAAACAGTGTTTTAATCCGCTCAGAGTAAGGTATGACATATAGTATATCAAAGACAGAAGCATTTACATCCTCACTCTCCAAAAATTTCAATAGATATATATATTGCAACATTTGAAAAACTTAACATACTACGCTAAACAATTGATCAAAACATAACAGTATTCTCCGACTTCGCGCACCATACTGCACACGAAGCACTGCAGTCATTGCACTCATAACTTCACGCCAGTTGATAAACAAAGAAGCTCTAAACACACCATAAACACACCTTGATACATTCAACGTCTTATGACCAGCTGAGGTCATTTCAGGACGTTCCTCTATGTGTGTAATGTATGCATGCATGTGTGTATGTATGAGTGTCCTGGATGCAGGGCATGCTGGCGTATTTGCCTCCTTTCGATGACGCGAATTTGGTACCGACATTGGAGTGCTATGTCTCACTAAAATATCATGACGAAGGCACCCTGCACAGTACTCCGCCGGTTGCAGTATATTGCTAACGGCTTTAACCTCGTACAAAATTCATTTGGTTACAGCATACTTGTCCGTGATATGGGTTGTTCTGCATTTGTGGTATTAATAGCTTTGTGAAGGCCATATCCTGGATCAACCTGCATCCGCCCGGCACGCGGAACGTTCAGTTCAACGCTTTTCGGAAAAATCACACCACAATCTGGTAGTTTCCTATTCTGTTCATTGTGTTTTATTTAAGGTTCAATGTGATTATAATTAAGCTCGTGAAATATAAATCGTCTGTGTTGTATATGTTATTGGCAATGATTTTGATGTTATAGAGCACTATATGATAAAAATTGCACTATATGAACATACCCATGTCCTACTCCGTATTAACCCGAGAATCCCCGACCTACATGCCATGCATAGCATTAGACACCCTTATAATTAGAAAATAAGAACTTCCAGTCGTTCGTGTCACAGTGATTGGCAAGCTTTCTGTTCTTATTTTCCAACACCATTAATTTCAATGAGGTGAAAGAAATCCTTCTGGTCTTCTGGCTGTACCTCGTCAACAAATGTTCTGAAATCGAGCTTGAATGGTGAGAGACGCCAATTCCTTTGATATCATTTGATGAGTCTTGATGGAATAGTTGCTTAGTCTAATTCCGTTTTGATTCTCTTTGATGTGGAAACACTTCGCAATCAGCTATAGCGGTTCTTGAGGAATGAACATCGCAGCAGTAGCTTTCTTGCTGAGGATGGGAAAGGTCTCCGGCTGTTTTTAGTTCTTCTTCGTGACCTTTTTGGTTGACCATATATGTTTATAGCACGTTACACCCTTTACAACCAACCAACATTTTGGGTCCTCTATTAATTCCGGAGTCATATTGATGCTTTGTCTCCCATTCTACCAGTCCATAGGCAGTGCCAAGACAAAAACTTCCAGTCAGCATTTCATCTCATCCCACCAACGATAAGCAGACTCATTCTGCAGTACCTCGCTGACGTCAACACTGAAGGTTTCAATCGACGGCGAACGTGTATCAGAAAAAAACCAACTACTACTTAGAGGGTAGATAACTTAGTTTTAGTTTTAGCGGTCAGACAAGTTACAGTGTTGTTCAGTTCCTTGAAGCACTGAATAGAGCTGTCCTTCAGATATTCCACTTTGAAATTGTATACAGGAACATGTATTAATTGAGTGTGAAATGGATTTCTTTTTAAATCTCCAAAAATATGTTTTACAGGGTGAGGGAAGTTGATTAATTATAGTCTCTTAAAACGTCCTTCTAGAAGACACCAAAGCAAGGTGTCAGGAGGCAATATTACAGGGCTTTGTAGGAGGTAGAGGGATGTATAAAGATCTCAAATGTTGCCATAGTTGCAGCAAATTGATTTTAGTCGCGTTTGTTTTTCCAAGTATAAGGCACAAAACCTAACCCCCAATTCGTCAGGGGGTTCCCGCATTTGTTTCCTCTTACAATATGCAATGCGTAACAGCAGGCATGTTCTTTTTTCAATACCCGACATTAAGGGGTGTGATGTTGATGAACGTTTGCAATTAACTAAAGATAATTAGGACATGCAGCGCTAAGGACGAAACTTTGACCTAAAGTACTTTATTTATTATTTAACAGGACGGCGTGCCGTAAGCGCAAAGGGAGGTTGGATCTGTGTATATATGTAAGTATCCTCGATAGTCCGGTGGTTACGCTCACTTACGCTTGCACTCATGGAATATGTCAGGACCACCTTGTAGATGAGACGAGAAGACTAGTTTGATGCTTTGATGTACAACAAAAGAATCTTGCGGTCGCCTAACGGTAAAATTGACTGGCTTTGAAGTCGGGTGTCGCTCCTCTGTAATCTTCAAAGGACAAGTTTCAACCTAAGCGATTGGTCCGGGTTTCTTTTTGACCTGAGCGTAACCCCTGGAGTATCGAGAATGATCTGTCAGAAGTCTATTGATTAGTTTTTTGTATTTTGTATAGTTCTGTACTTAAAACTCCTCCCTGACGTACTGGTTGTGCAATGTTTACTGTTGATGAGTATTTGTTAATGATATTATTTATTTAATATGTTCTACCCTTAGGTTATGCTACAGTTGTTATCTTTATTACTTGTTTTAATATGCAAAAGGACCCAAGAAAGTTTTGAACATTGCAGTGTTAGACTCGCTAAACATATTCAGTCTTTTACTTATATATTTGACATGATATATGAAATATTCGTGCACTAACACTTTTTAACACACTGCAAAATACACTGTCTTACACTAAAGAAATGGAGCATAATTATGTGTATGTATCCTAACAAATATACAAATACATTTTAAATTTAGGATCTAAATATATTCTTATGAAAACCTCTTAGAATACTTCAAATATATAGATTCCCCGTTACCCTTGGCCGTGTTAAGCACATCGTCATTACGTAATGTTCCTGTTAAAAGGAGGCCGGCCCTTCTAAGAAGTTGGTAGCCTCCCTAGATACTTAGTATAAGACATCTCTCAATATGGCGACGGACCTGAATGTTTCAAATGGTAACCCCCAACACTTATGAAATAACTTCACTTATATGTAACGTTACATTAGATTATTGGGTTTTTTTCAGTATTCAATCCGATATGAACGCAAATTGTTTCATACATAATTCCATATGACTTCTTGGTTCACCGGTTGAACATTTAAAAAATGTGTTCAATATAATCTTTACATTATAAATGTTATAGTTCATATTGATCCAAGTCCCCCTTCGCGGATACGGTTCAACCAGTTACAACTGTTGAACCTATAAAGAAAACGATAAGCGGTGATCTGAACCGAGGCTGACCAGAGGGATATTCGGCACGTGTAGATTGAGGGGTCCAGACCATCCTCGATACTCCAGGGGTTACGCTCACTTTCGCTTTCTACACCCCTGGAATATGTCATAGCTAAATTGAAGGCACGAAGATAATTGTATGATTGGTCTCAGGTAGAAAAAAACTGACCAATCGCTGGGCTGATATATATACCTGTCCTTTGAAGATTACAAAGGCGAGAAGCCCGACTTCAAAGTCTGTCAATTTTTACCGTTACGTGACCGCGAGATTCTTTTGATGTACATCAAAGGATCGAACTATTCTTCTTGTCTCATCAACAAGGTGGCGCACACCGAGCCTTCCATTTTGCTATGACATATTCCAGGGGTGTAGAGAGCGAAAGTGAGCGTAACCCCTGGGCATAGCCATGAATTCTGGTGTATTGACCATGTGCTCATTTGATCCCTTCTTTGAATATGTTCCACCGCATATTTTGGATTGATGTTTTTGTCACTGGTAGTTCAGGTCCATCTATAATCGAAATATTTTTGGTATACAAAAGTTATAAGATAGAAGTCTACTCTTATTCTAAGAAGAACACTTTTTTGTCTGGAACATAGCATTGCTTGAGATGGCTTCTGGCTGTTGATTTGTCTGTAAATATCTGATAACTCACCATAGCAAGGAATTGTACATATATACTGAAGCATATGATCCCTAGTTTTGGTTGCATCATAAATGATTCTTCAATGCATTGTTAGTTTGACAATATTCGTCTTTTGGGAAACAAATCCGCTTTTTCATAATTTCAGTTTTATGCTTCTACGAAAAACGAACCAAGTGCTCATTTGAATTGGTGCTTTTGTTGAGAGAAGGTTCAGGTCTACACCTCACCAAAATAAAATTTAATCAAAGGAGGGGCCATTTTGGCAAGATTTACGGTCTGCTCCTTAATTTTAATTTATTTGTATTCTATAGTATGCTGTCTTGGATATATCGAATTGCTTTTGAATTTGTTAATACATACTAGGCCTATGTATACGTGACATCTTGCATTGTATTTCGGTTAAAATGCCACCCCTGATGATTATATAAATCATCGGGGTGGCATTTAAACAGAAAGTCGATCTAACCCTCAAAAACATGTAAAATTACTCTGAACATCTCAGTTAAATTTAGGTCCAAATATAGTTGTTACAAATTCTCGGGTCCCTATATTTAGCTGTGATACAAAGTAGTTCTTGGAGGCCAGCAATCGTCAACATCAGGATTCCACCAAGGAACCGTACTTGGGCCTCTTTTGTTCTTGGTCTTTATTAACGTCGACCTACCTTCCTGTATAAATTAAGGTTCATCATTCCTCGACTGTTAACGGACCACTGCCAGCTATAAACGAACGGTGTGGACTCACATCAAGGAATTATACAATTGATATGAACGACTTGAAGTATTTTGCACACTGCTAATCATAGACTGTGTGTATAGGTGTGCATGGTTCTTTTGTTTACTAGTTTTTATATTATCAATAGATTATTAGCTTTCCAAAACTCCTTTATTTCAACTGAAACTTAAACTGCAATAATGAGATCTCTCTCATAAAAAATGAATCTTCTAACACTAAAATTAATAGATCTAGACCTATATCTATTTATTTTTAAACTATCAAAGTAAAATTATTTGGTCTCGCAACTTAATAAGAACTCAGAAAATTGCTTTAAAATTTTTACAACGCACATGGAGTCGTCATAATTAAATTAAATGAGCAGAGACGTATCAACGTATTAGTCGTCGTTATTTTCTACCGCGCTCTAGTCTTGGTGCCTCCTCACCCACTCAGTCCCATATTTGATCTGTTTTGAAGTTTTTACAGTCTCTCGTCACATCTCGGCATCAGCCGAGGTTAGCCGAATGAACCGAGAAGTGACGAATCATTTATTACGTACGCATTATTTGGCTACGTCATAGCAAGTCCCGATTTGATTGGCTCAAAATGCTCACACCTTCGAGAAAAAAGGTGAAGGTCGAGCAGTCATAATGGCTTCATTATTTTGAGAGTAGGTAGAAGAGAATGGCATTTTCAACCACCACTCGTCGTAACTTATTCAAATGTATACGCCGAACGACTAATAGGAAAACACTTACAACTCAGGTTTGTAAATGGAATGTACTGATCTTGTGATTTAAACATTTGTTTACTGAAGTGTTGGCGTATCTGACACCTTCATTGATCTCAATAACACTTCAACAGCTGATTCGAGCCACAGTGTTGTCACATTTTTTGAGTGAAACTTTTACAACTAGAATGTCCTCCTGTTATAAACCCATGTTTTAATTGTTTTCAATTTATATATGATCGAACCATTCCACGCGTAATATACATATATGTCCATCATGTACATACCGTTACTGACCATGGTGTTCCATCAAAGCAGATGGCGATGACATAGCCTAATAGACAGATAGAGGCATATACTGTAACATGACAATGTTTTTTGTGGGAACAAATCCGTCTATTGATGGATAGCAATACATATAGTTTCTGTACCAATACAAAGATCGAAATTGAATGACTGGCGCGGGAGAAAAAGCAATGTCATTGTGATCATCGATATAAATCGTTCCATATAGTAATCACACATGTTTGTTCACGTGATGTTTTGATCAACAATTTTTGCCGTAAAGGTAAAGAACTTTATTACACAAAAAGAGTATGTTACATTTGTAACGTTACAAAAGCAGTGTTTACATTCACAATTTGTTACTTATGATATAATAAAAATTGTACTGTTCAATGAATAACAGGAGAACGAAAAGAAAAAGATAATTTAGGTCCTAGGATTCTTGAAATTCGTTTTCAAACCAGCAGTGATAAGGAAGTCCAGGGTCCATCATTGTACTTATAAAATTTCAAATTTTTAGTAATTTTTATGGACTTGTATACGTCATTTGTGTCTGGACACTTAATTGAGTGTTTTTTCCCGCTTCACTTCCGAGTAGTTTGGTTATCCAGCAGACGATGATTTCTGGAAACAAGCCTCCGACATTTTTATATCAAGCTCATCAACCGATATTGCTTCTTGGATGGCAATTTATCGTGTAGTTTGTCCATGTTTGGCATGTTGTCTTTATAACCAATATACTGCGAGTTACTCCAGTGTCAGTCTACTTCAAATGTTTTAAATGAAGACAAATTTACTCTATTAATTCTAAGCAGGGATCCAAGTTTCTATGCACAGTATACCTTCTTTGAAGGAGAATTTTCAAATATCTGTTTAAATGGACAGTACTTCTCTCCTATTGTAGACTTTTATAAAGCATAATTAAAAAAAAGGGTTTAAACCAAACCATGATGTCATTTGAAGGATTGATTCAAATTCTGTTACCCGTATACTTACTACTAATTAGGTAGTTAATGTGAAGGAGTGTTTCAAGCATCACATTGACAAGAGTGAGCTTTAATTTTGACATATAAATGTTAATCAAAAGTTAGTTTACTGGGTCACGATACAGTTATCGTTTATGGACCTCTGTTGAGGTGAAATTGTGGTTTTATGAGCCTGATGAAAGATAATGCCCAAGACAAGGTTAATATCACTTTTCAGGTCCATATATGAAAGCTGTACCAAACATTCACAAAAATGAAGCTCCTTACTTGTTACGCTAGAAATGAGATTAATCATAAAACAAGATACAGATAGAATGAAAAAAATTATGTCAAAAGAAAAGAACTCAATTTGGCAGAAAGCGTTGTGATGTTACAATGAATCGAAGTGACATTATGTAGAGAATATTAATCTACTGTTTCTAAAAATACAATGTAGGGAGATCAAATCCACATTCTGAAATGAGGACCCACATGTGAATGTGATCATGTTTTTACCAATCAAATTTCAGTAAATGTATACTTCATTAGAGCTTTATTTTCATTTGGTACATATGTAGTTCAGATGCAAATTTTATAATGTTGTCTTTGTCTCAATTACAGTCTGACATGTTCAAGTTTGGCTTCATGTTCGACATCGATGGTGTCATTGTCCGTGGAAAGAAGTTATTACCATATGTTAAAGAAGCATTCCAGTTACTTACAGACAGATACGGTAACTTCAGGGTCCCAGCTGTGTTTGTTACAAATGCTGGCAACACCCTCCGTCAAGACAAAGCAGAACAGCTCTCCGAATGGCTTGATGTCAAGGTAATAAAGTGTCACAGAAATATGTGATCAGCCCCAGTGACATGAATGCTCCTGATACTTAGGAAACTCTAGAACCAAAGTTTTCCTATACTATAGATAAAAATTGCTGCAGTTACATTGCTGTATATATACCTGTATATATAATTTTAAGTAATATGTATTGTATACATAATAGGTTTTTATAGGCAGCACTTCACATTTCGTATGTAGAGTGACTATACTGTTGTTTTAAGACTTGTTTAACTTGAATCAAGTAAAAGTTAAGGACACATTTACAAGGGAGTTTGCTTGTTTAATCCTGTCTTGAATAAGAATAGAGAAGGGGAAATGGTAACAGAATCCAGGAGAGAAATGTTCCAGATATTTATAACTCTGACCTCCAACAGTATTCTTACATTCCTAGACATGTACAGTTTATACATGTATGACTCTTTGTTTCATAATCATATGATAATCCAAAACGTTTCCATTGGTGCTTAAATGATATGGTATTAATTTCTAAGAGATCTTCTTCCAATTTTTATTGAAAAACAAAACTTGCAATCAACTAAAATCATAACTAGTGCTCCTTGAAATAAATATTGTATACTTCAATTTGTTATTTTGATATTGAACAGGTGAGTAGTGATCAAGTTGTGATGTCACACAGTCCTCTGAGGATGTTTCCAGAGTTTCACGATAAACACGTACTGGTGTCCGGACAAGGTCCTGTGGTGGAGATAGCACAGAATCTGGGATTCTCAAAAATCACAACGATAGACCAACTACGTCAAACTTTCCCTAACTTAGACATGGTGGATCACAAGAGAAGAAGATCATCTGTAAGTTGTGGGATTTTCTTGGCCTGCATGTTGGTATCATCTATTATAGTTGACAAAATTGATCATTTAAGAAAACTTATTCATAATTCAGATTAGTAAGAAAAAAATAACATAATTAACTTCTAACTTAAAAATATGAAGTTTGAAAAACGTTAATATATAAATATTGTATGACTCACAAGCAAACAGGATCATCTGTAACATGTGAATAATTTGGAGCTCAGTATGGAAGAACTTAAATTGACAAGCTACAGGAAATATGAGAAAAATGGCAGCTATAACTTTGTAGCTGGTTAAAAAGGTTTGTGGTAAATGGTATATTTGTAATTGTGTATCTTTTCAGCCTAGAGAAGAAGACATGAGATTATTTCCACCAGTAGAAGGTAGGTATAATAGTTATAGCTCACACATATAACTATTTATTTAACGGTAAATGTGATAACCCTGTTTCTTTATAATAAAACAGTTAACTCATAACTTAGATATTCCATTGTGTTTCAGTGGGGGGGGGACTGTCCAGTCCATAAACTGTCAAATGGTCCTAAGTCCTTTGTATTATCTGTTACAAAATTGACCCGTCCTATGTCCAAAAGTTTGCCAATGTTGACCTTTAATGTATTGCTTGACTGTATTGCTGTTCTTATTAAAAACAAAATTAGCCTGCTATTCATCAACTTTGTACCGGCTATTTCAGAATACATATAGGTCAACATTATAGCATGTGAACATTCAACAGGCTATTCTGTACAAGTCAACCACCTATTTCTAAACTAAGCGAGAACATTATAGATTCAACATTCTGTTAGTCACATCTAAGTCCATAATATTTTATGTTGGAAAAACAGAACAGCATATTGGTGTTAAACACAAGAGTTGGATCAAATTGTAAACAATTTGACTTAATTTATAATAATTATTCTTCAGCGGTTATTCTGTTCGGTGAACCCGTGAGATGGGAGACCAATCTACAGATCATCATTGATGTTTTACTTACCAATGGTAAACCCATGTTTGCTCCGAGGGAGATTCCGTACCCCCACCTACCTGTACTTGCCTGTAACATGGATCTACTATGGATGGCGGAGGCATGCATGCCCAGGTAATAATACATGCAATAAAATTGTCTGCTCCACCATTTGGTAAAACTAAAAGAAACCACTCAAAAAGATAATATGAAATCTTTTTTGTATTGAATGAAATGTAAGGATTGAAATTCATCTAAAACATTTATCATGTTATGCAATACTGTTCCTTTCAAACATATATCTTGTGCAACTTGGGAAAAGTTTGAACAGAACAGTGTTGCATATATTATAATCATACGTGTTAAAAAGATGCAGTTACATTTTTAAACAGATGATTAAACGTTTTGCTTTGTTTGTTTACTACAGGTTTGGACATGGATGTTTCCTCACCTGTTTAGAACATCTATACATGGTGAGATTTCATAATGCTAAAATGTATTCTTCATATCTTGTTAATCGGGAAACTAATGTTTCTGGAGAAAATGTAAGGATATTAATAAATTTCCACATAAACTATCGTTGCTTTTGCTGAAAATGATTTCCATTTTAGCTTGCTATGGTGTATCTTCAGCGTTTGGCTTTTTATTTCGAATACTATGACTTCTAGCTGTGGTTTTTAGGGTGAATTTGGGGCCTTATAAAGTCTCCTTCCCCCAGATAATTTTAAATCTCTTTATTTTCTAAAATCATGCTTTTTGTTGGTGATATTTTTCTTCAGTCACAAGGCACAGGCCCCTGTGAAAAGGAAGAAAAATCACTGTTTCTAGTCAAAAACAGTTTAAAGAAATTCTAAATAAATGTGTTGTAAAGCATTTTTGGTCAAAGGAATTGCGATATTCTATTAAATGAGTAGTTAACGAACCCCCCCCCCCAATCAGGATTGAAATGTCATATATATTACAAATAACATTGACATTGATAATTCTGCTAGGTTTGTTTCTAGTTTGTAAAATACATTTGTGTGAAAGTAATATTGATGCTCTCTCTTTTAGAAAATTACTGGTCGGGAATTAAAGTACACTGGATTGATAGGAAAACCAAGTGGAATCACATATCACCATGCCGACTCTATACTTTGGCACCAGGCCAAGAGCCTAGGAATACATCAATTAGACACACTGTATTGTATAGGGTAAGTCTTGATCAGGGGACAATGGGTTACCATAGGGAAATCTTATGATTTTTACTTTCATAGTACATGTACCTATATAAGGGAAGATAATAATCAGGTACATTGTGTATGATACAATTTCTTAATATCACACTTTCCAACAGACAAGACAGTTTTGTATTATCAATATGTATAGCAGACTTTGCTGAAAGAAATGAAAATACATTATATACTGTCAGTATCGTATTGTTTTGTTTTCAAATCCAGCATCTGAAACAATATTACGTTATTTAGATGCAATTTATGTTTTCTTTAGGGATAATCCGGAGACAGATATCTATGGTGCTAACTTGTACAACAGATATATAGAGCGACGACAGGAGGAACAAAGGTTAAAGGTCAAAGTGCAGAACACAGCAGGTGGAGTTGCACACCTACAGGACATGGACACAGATGACGACATGGAAGGTCTGACTCACTACTCAGAGGATTCTGAAACAGGGCGACATTTCGCCCGTAATTGTCATTCAATTCTGGTGTGTACGGGTGTGTATTGCTCCTCTCGGGATTATGTCACCTACGATTCTAGCCAATTGTCCAATCACAATCATCGCGACTTTGTACTCGATCCAGAACTCAAACAACCCAACATTGTGACAGCAAACGTGCATGAAGCAGTCAAATTTGTGCTGCAGAAAGAGGGTTTGTCTTGATCAACGCCCAACTATAGGTCACTTTATGTCTGCTCTCCACGGAAATGTTATCAATGTTGCTTTTAACGTGTGTATTGTTAATTCTTGTAAAAGAAAGTGGTGGGAGAATTGTTAAAATAATGTTGAGTGTTTTTTTTTTTTTTTTTTTTCAAATTTCAGTTACTTGATAGTGGTTATTCAATAGGTTATATGTTTTGTCATACTCTAACAAAGAATTATTTATACTTTTATTGTTTGTACTTCTCTAGATCTGTTTAATTTGTAAAAATATGTTTTATTTATTACAAATATTGAGATTCTGAAGAATATATATGTCACAGTAGGTCCATTCATTTAAGCCTGATTGTGGATTGCCCAGTTTAAACCAATGACTGATCATGACTGAGATGAACAGAATGTTACGATATTATAAATACCAAGGTCAATTTGAATTTTGATTGAAGATAAGAGTATGCTACTCAAAAGCATACTGTTTATTGCAGGGTCAACTGTCACTATCATCATTATATGTGCCGAAACACTGAAACTATTTTAAATCTTTAAAACATTGAAAATGGTTACAACCTAGGTTAGTCCAAATTATTCTGACGTTTTATCGACTTTTTTTCGACGACAGACCGATATAAAAAAAGTCAATAAAACGTCAGAATAATTCAGACTAAACCTGGGTATAAAAGCCCTGTGTTGTGAACATGTGATTGGTCAGTCCAACCAAATTTTGGTACTTATTTTGACAATTACATGGACCTAGTACATATGGACCTCTACCTTAATCTTTGAGAAGGCCAAGTATAAAATATATGTTATTAACTAGCCACTGAATAACTTTTTTAATAACTACTTTAGCAATTTGTTTTGTTTATTTTTATTTTACTGTTGAAATTTGTCTCATCCAACAAAGTGTGAAAGTTGCCAAGAATAAGTGTACTGTTCAAAGTGTTTCGTTTATTAGAGTTATTTCCCTTTGTTGGAAAGGATACAGAATAGTTTGACTGCTTTATATGCATTGTGAACAGAAATAGAGATATCATGATAGATTTTTTGCATTTAAAGAAATACATACCTGGTATACATGCAGTAAGCAGAGAAATATAATGCACTGACTACCCTACATGATACAATTGTATGTTTAGTGAAAGTGTATTTGAAAACCTTGGGGGAACCATTACATTATTTTATTAGGTATCATTTATTTTTGACAAGTTTTTAAAGTCAAGAGACAAATCTTTACCAGGGTACATGAGTATGTGACTTGGTGATAAGGAAGACTTGGCAGGAAGCATATTTGTAATAATCTTATGATACTGTACTGGGTAGGGTAGTTGAGGTATAAGGTAACGAACAGAGGTGCAATCTCTATTAAAGTGTTAGAATGATATGACTATTTTAAGCAACATCAAACAGAGGTCCCATAACCAATCAAGAAATATAAAATACATTGCAATGTTTTTTTCTTGAACTTAACATTAAAATCAATGGATTAAATTTTAAACAGTCAAATATGAGGTTTTGCAGTGAAAATGAAGTTGATATTTTTCTACTGTGTTGCTTTCACATTAAACTGACTAGTCAGAGAGCAGGGTTTAGTGTGAAAAATAACATACAATTGGCATTGTCAGCTGTGATCTTATAATAGCCTGAGATTTTCTTAGTGTGATGTTGCAATACAACATTCCTTGCCTCAACAGTTTTTGGCAAGAGATAGACAATGATATCCATGTCTTTATAAAGAATAATCTTGTTTTTTTGATGAGGAACATTGATATTTTTCAAATATGTGTGTAAAAAAAAAATGAAATATAAACATGTATGAAAAATCAGCTCATTTTGATAATGAAATATTTTTTACATTTATTTAAATTCTAAGTCACTTGTTTTTAATAAATTTCTAAGCATCCAAATTTCTAAAGCAGAGGATGGTTTTTGTAAAGCTGAAATTTTATTTAATGATTATTTAGTAATTTTCTGTCGTATAGATATGATATCTTATACAGTGTATTATTATTATTCTTCTATTCGTAAAAAGGATTTTCTAGTGATTCTGAACAAATTGCTCCGAAGGGCTTTTTATAAATCTTCTTTTCATTCCATCTATCAGTATTCCGATATGTATATTCACATATAGATCAAATTTCTTTTTGTTAGAGACTCTGAACCGGACTGCCTGCATTTTCGTTTCGTATGAAATTGACTTTTAATAATATAACCTTCCAAATAATATAGAAAGGCATCTTCCAAGAATCGACAATGCAAAACAACACCAATAACTATTGAAGTGTGCATCTTTATTTGTGAGTTCTTAGATTATGATATTATCTGATGATAAATGCATACAATTCTGATGCCCTTGAGCTCATAATGACATTGATGCAAATACATCAATAGAAAGAAAAAACCTCTTTGACTGTGCCAAAATGGCATATATATGTATGCTGTAATAGCATGGAATAGCACAAAACTTTAAAGGATTCTTCAATTTTTGTAACAGTCAATTTAATAGATGAAAATTCTGCGTAACATTCTACAAGAATTTTTTTCTTTGGCATTTATACTGATTTTATTACATAATTACCATGTTATTCAGTTAATGCAGCTACAGCTTCATGAATGTCAGGTATTATGTGTATATAATAATACATATTATTATATTCAATAGTCATGTCATATGACTTACCATTTCATAAAATGCTAATGAAATATTAAGTACTTATCACATACTTCTAGATTTTGGAAGTAAATGTTAATTTAATGAAATTTAACATCAAAAATGACCTTGAAAAGTATACTGAATACAATGTATTCACAAAAAGATAGCAAATTCCTGTCATTGTTTTACAAATTGTTGTGATAGATAATGTTGTCCTTAGCCTTGACCTTTGAACCTTAAAACATGCACTCATTTGAGTTATTGTCAAACTTGACCTTCATATTAAGTTGGATCAAAATCTGTTAAGAAATGAAATTTCTATGATGATTGACACTAGAAACCGCTTTTTTGGACTTCCCCAGGGTGATCTCAGGTTTTACTGTATTCAAAAGCCAGTGAACTCTTATGTCTGCAGCTAGTGGCGTAACTACCATGTGCAATGACTTGTGCATAGATTGGATACTATTTGTGTTATAAACGCTCATATGATTGACCTTTAACCTAGGCCTGTTATACATATGTAGGTGCCCCATATGATTGACCTTTAACCTAGGCCTGTTATACATATGTAGGTGCCCCATATGATTGACCTCTAACCTAGGCCTGTTATACATATGTAGGTGTCCCATATGATTGACCTGTAACCTAGGCCTGTTATACATATGTAGATGTCCCATATGATTGACCTTTAACCTATAGGCCTGTTATACATATGTAGGTGCCCCATATGATAGATCTTTAACCCTGTTATTGGTGCCTCATGTGGTTGTCCTTTAATCCTGTTAAAGGTGACCCTTGTAATTGACTTTTATCCAATTACATGTATTTTCCGGAGCTCCATGTTTCATTATAACTTGAGATTTTAGATATGATTTAGAAGAAATTTTCTCTCTCTATACTTTATGGCCTGTATTCACAAAGAGGTTAATATGCTCCATCCCTCAGTTAATAAATGTGAACTTACCTTTGAAATTTTTATATTATCTAATATGTCATAAATAATTTAATAGATTAATGTAGCTGAGTTTATCTTTCCAATGTAATATATATTCAATTTTTATCCAATCATAGAACTTGATAAGTAACAACAAAGATGATTTGAGCACATACCCTGTTGGAGTATTAGAATGAGATTATAAATACAGGCCCAGTTCTAGTAGGATTTATCATACAATTCTGACAAAGAAGAGGAAACTTAACATGTATATTTTGGATCTACATGTTGTAGTATCAGATATATTGGACCCTATGAGGTCCATACATAACTGAAATTAGTTGGAGGTCTAGTCTATAACAAGATGCATAGTCAGTTTTGATCATTTAAATGTTCATGGGTATTTTTTTTTTTTTTGTCTCGTGATCTTAATTTTTGTTTTACTGCGAGATACTTTAAGAATGAGATGTTGATACAAGTATTGTATGTGCAAATTTTTAAACCACACGGTATGACGTGTTATGTCTTGGGATAGTGATTACATGAAAGTTTCAATAGATTTCACGACGAATAGAGCTTAAGTGTCCTACAGCACTTTCCAAATGGAACATTTTTGAGAAAATTACTAAGAGAAAATATATGGGTTTTGCATACAACTTAATCAATTTCACGCAATGTCATCTTTATTAATCCGATATTCTTCTGACAAAGTAACTACCATGTCATAGTAAAAATCTATATGTATTATGCAACTTAAAACTATGATTTTAACTGTGTAGTTATTTTTGTGTTAACCCTTTCACCACTGTACACCATAATGAACTCATCCCCATAAATGCATGGTAGAGTCTACTAACGTTACCTAGGGGTGAAAGGGTTAAATAAGTTTGTAGTTTCAGAAATGTATGCCTCCCTTTTAGATCTATCAGTGCTTTATGCTGAAGTATAGGTAGCACACTTCTCTGGCTGGTGGTCTAACGTGTGCACATCATCATATGATACAGTAGTACATACTACAAAACCTTCCTCACCCAGATTATGATAATCAGGAGCTTTCATCAACATTTTAGATAAAGTAGCATTTATTGTCGGACATATTAGCTATAGATAATTTTTTCCATGCACTTTTTGGGTTTTAGATACCCTGGAAAATATCATTCATGTTATCAGAGTTTAAGGAATTGCTCATTGAAAATTTTTCCATGCATTTTTGTGGTTTAGATACCCTGGAAAAAATCATTCATGTTATTAGAGTTTAAGGAATTGCTCATGTCTCGCATGTCTATAGTGCTATATACAGATACAGGGGCTATGAAGTTGTACACACCTAGGGCTGGTAGTATAACTTCTCTGGAACTTGCATTGTTCCTCTCCTCGTTTGTTCTCCCCTGTGTATGTGGTATTGTGTGTATTTAAGTAATCACATTATGTAATAATGAACGAAAACATACTCCAAAGAATGCATTGATATTAAATTGGTCCAGTTTGCAGTATTCTTAATATGAAATACATGTATATGGAAATCAACTTGATATTGCAGTCTGAAATAATATTTTCTTACAAACAATTAACATGAGATCAGCATTTATTAAAATCATGTAACTGTAATATTTGCATGTAAGTTATTGTAAAGTTTCAAAATCTAGAATCCAGAGGCATCACAAATTTCTTTTTTCCTATATAAGATGCATGGATCTCGTAATGCAAGATTGCGATACATTCAAAATGGCAAATACCAAATTGAAGATTTATTTCATCACATGACTTCAGAATTTATGCAAATATTTGCCAAAAACGTGTTTTTCTGTGATCACTGTCAAGTCTTAAGCATTATTGTATTGAGATAATGTGATCAATACAATATAAACTTCATTATGACATCACAATGAATATGTATGATGCTACACAAGGTTATACACAGATATGACTCAAAGGAATCGAAGTCACTGCATGACATGATAGTCATGTGATCAAATATCATTTATGATTAATGGAATATACTCAACATGTGCATTGACAGCTATTCAGAACTATCATAAAGGGAGGTAACCACCACCAACAAAACACTTTTTCATGAAAATATAATTATCAAGCATTTTCCTCTGATAAAACACTGACAGAACACTCACTGTTCTAGGGTTTTCATGAAATGTTATATTCTTGAATGTATACCCAAGTATAAGGTAGCTAATTTGAAGTGAAATTAACATGGTCAAGTTTAAGACACTGTTAAGTTAAACATGTCCTATGCATTTCTAAGTACGTTTGCTTTTCAACAGAATATTTATGGTTCTTAGATGCTTAGGGAAAAATAAGAAGGTCCTTTTGATTTGATTTTGAGAGACATTCTAGTGGAAGTGTTAATTGACGTGATTGTTATTGTTACGGTATATACTACCCATGTAATGGTAAAACCCTATAGTTACACTCCTAAAGGACGTGGTCGTATTAGATCCTGTCCCGTCTTTGTTTATTTTCTATACATTGGGTGTTGTCTTTATGAGATCACATTCATAGTTGTTAATATGTATACTTTTAATAGTTTGACACCATGAGTGAGCAAGCAAGACTGTATTTTTACGATATTAAAATTCGTTTTAAGTTATGTACTTTTGACTTGTGTTGATTTGTTTTCCTGTAAACTGTTACAGCTGGAACCTGTTGATTTGTTTTCCTGTAAACTGTTACAGCTGGAACCTGTTGATTTGTTTTCCTGTAAACTGTTACAGCTGGAACCTGTTGATTTGTTTTCCTGTAAACTGTTACAGCTGGAACCTGTTGATTTGTTTTCCTGTAAACTGTTACAGCTGGAACCTGTTGATTTGTTTTCCTGTAAACTGTTACAGCTGGAAC
>JAUMHH010158319.1:0-18026 GCA_032359455.1 Chlamys rubida | reverse complement strand
AGGAAGGAAGGAAGGAAGGAAGGAAGGAAGGAAGGAAGGAAGGAAGGAAGGAAGGAAGGAAGGAAGGAAGGAAGGAACATGTTTGAAATAGAAGGAGGAGAAGAAAAGTAGAAGGATAGGGGTAGGGTGGGGACACAGCAAATGAGGAGTTACGAGAGATACGAAGGTTCTCCAAGGATCCGCCATTGTTTGATCAGAGCCGCGGTACTTGCACGGCATGTTTGTATTGCATTCACATCACGAACATGCAGTGATCATCAAAATAAAAAAAAATCTAATCACTTTATCAATAGGATTGTTTTCATCACATTCCCAGTTCTCGTGTAGAAAACTCATTCACGAGATATCTTTACAAATTTGACCTTGAACCTTGAGAACATGCATCACTGCATCTTTCCACATGCCATGATGCGCGATATTTGCACGAAATGATTCGTGATTTGAATTATATTGTGGAGAAAATTTGTAAATATTTTTAACAGCGTGATACATGTATGGTATCGACCTGGACTAGAGTGTGCATGGAAGGGGTTGGGGGCGGGAGAGGGGCTGATTACCCCGCTCGTCCGCGAACGTACATTTGTGGCATGTTCAAAAATAAATTGGCTCGTAAATCAATCTGCTTTGACGCGAAAAGCGCGTTATTTATATTAAACTATGGCAAGGCGGATTGAAATATATAGAAATCAAAAGGTATTACACAAAGAAATATGGCCACTAATGGAACTGTACGTCCTATATGAGAGGTTGTCTAGTACAACTTTAGTACGCAGACTTTGTACTTTAGCTACCTTAGTCTTAAAGGTACGTAAACTGTGTACATGAAAAGTTACCATAGTCTTAATAGTACGCAGTCCTTGCACTAAGTTCGCCTAACTCATACATGGTACGTTTACTGTGTACTTAGTTTCTTAAGTCTTAATGCTACGTATATTGCATGCTTAGTTCACCTTAGTCTTAATACGCATGATGTGTATTAAAGTTACCATAGTCGTAGTGGTACGTATAGAGTTCATTGACAGACGGTTCAAAGGTCATAGATTGATTGATCGGTATGTTTAATATGATATAAATTTAATACCCGTGGTGTTGATTTCCAACACGAGGCTCCGGATCCGTGCCCGGTTATATATTATGCGACATATTGAAGAAATGGTGTATCTCTCGACAAGTCATCCGGGCACATTCCGATTTCTAATTAATATCATGAGACGTAAGAAGGAAATTACCTCCCATAATTAAACGCTAGGGGGCGCGACAGTTTCACGTCATATTCGGAATCTGACACTGAATATGACGCTGCTAGACGTCTGTGTTTTCGATCCTAAGACGGTGCGAGTGGAACACTTACAGCTTGCGACACCGTACGTGGTTTTTGAAAGCCAACTGATCTTACGCCTAAAGTCATTGATTTTTTTTAAATGTCGTCAGTGTCGTGACGTCATTCATTAGGCCAATTGCAGCATGTTTTATTGACAGACGACAGTAGCCATCGTGCTATTTTGGGAGTACTAAGCTTTGCTCATCGCGTCTTCCCTGCGTTTTAACATACCCATGGGCCCTACGAATCCTCGAATATGTTACAAGCGTCTCTCTAAGCAAGAGTCATATCTTTAAACAACGTTCAGCTGGAACTCGTAATACGTATCGTCTAGTTTCTGTAAAGAAGAGGAACATTATGATACCAACAACGGAACACATTAGCAACCTCTTTGATTTAGGGAAGAATCGGCCAGCGATATATTTTCTTTTTTTTTAAACAATCAGTTTTGACGCATTGTCTATATAATTTCTTTAATATCCGGTGTTGTTGCTTTTCGTTTCTTTTTGTTTACACATTAATGTACTTTAACCGGGAAAATATTTTTTCAATTCAATCGCCGACGACACACACGCTTATTTGCATTGTTTTAAACAAGAAACAGTTTTAAGATGGATAAGTGGTGTACGCCTATATTACAGTCTCTGTTCGTAGACAGAATGCCCCCAGCATCAGGAGCACATAATTACAGTTTAGCAGACATAATGATACAGTTTTGCTATTCAATTTTGAATTTAACTTTTCCACCTTGACTCCGACAGAAATCGATACCAGCTTTGTGCGGCGTTTTAGACACTGGATTCTGTTGGTAAATCCTGTATTGTATTGTCGCGGTAATAGTGTTTCTATAGAAATCCCCGGATTCAGAAATGGCTAGTGGGATATAAGCATTTACTGTCGATGTCATAAAATCAATTATTCCCATGGACATTAAAAAATATGTAATTTTTTGTTTGTCACTGTGAGCTGTATTTTACATATTACATACATGTACATGTACAGTTAAACTGCAGTGGCTGGGCCAGGGAAACAGAACTGGGTTGAGGGCAGGGTCTCACTGAAATAATAATGCTCACTAAGGTTAATAATGCAAGTTATTTTTAATGAATTTTGTTGATCATTACAACGGTTAGTACATTTTTTCACGACATATTGCCTGAGTTAGAAATAAGTAAGTTGGACCAGGTGGTACATGTATATCGCGATCGGATCATTGTACGTTTTGTCAAAAGAAATTGCCGGGTCGGAGACAAGTACGTTTTGTCGTGAGCTATTGCCGAGTCGGAGACAAGTACGTTTTGTCGTAAGATATTGCCGAGTCGGAAATTAGTACGTTTTGATGTATGAAATTGCCGAGTTGGAGATAAGTACGTCTTGTCGTAAGATATTGCCGAGTCGGAGACAAGTACGTTTTGTCGTAAGATATTGCCGAGTCAGAGACAAGTACGTTTTGTCGTAAGATATTGCCGAGTCGGAGATAAGTGCGTCTTGTCGTAAGATATTGCCGAGTCGGAGACAAGTACGTTTTGTCGAAAGATATTGCCGAGTCGTGAGACAAGTACGTTTTGTCGAAAGATATTGCCGAGTCGGAGACAAGTACGTTTTGTCGAAAGATATTGCCGAGTCGGAGACAAGTACGTTTTGTCGAAAGATATTGCCGAGTCGTGAGACAAGTACGTTTGTCGTAAGATATTTCTTGATTCGGAAGCTTGAACTTAGTATATTTTGTCATGTGATATTGCCCGGGTCAGGGGTACGTTTTGTATTGTGATTGCCCCGGTCAGAGGTACGTTTTGTTTTGTAGTATTAGAGACTATCAGGATTTGTCACGTGATTATAAGTCCTGTCTGAGATTAGCACGTTTTGTCTTTTATTATTTTCCGGGCGGAGACGTTTACGTTTTGTCGCGTGGTATTTTCCGGGTCGGAGACTAGTACGTTTTTTTTCTTGTTATATTGCCACAGTCGGAAACTTAAACGTTGTGCCGTGAGATATATTGCGCAGATCGGAGACTAGCATACTTTGTCGCTTGATATTGCCTGGGTTTGGTTTATTACGCCGTGGTATATTTATACCATAAAGATATTTAGCCAGCTATTATCGTCAACAAATTGGCTACTTTATTGGACGACACTTGATTTGGTCGCCTGATGGTCGTTATCCATCCGATTTTTGGTTAGGGAATAACATTGCTGATGAATCCTCAGGCTTAACTTTAGTCCCCACTGAACATTATCGTCCATCATTCAAATTGTACACAGAGTCGCAAACAAATTTTCCGCAGAAAATACGATTACTTTCTGGCCAATTACAGGGCCTATACTTATGCAGTGATGTATCTGCGAGAGATAATCAGTGTATTTTGATGAGGCTGGAGCGCGACTGCCGTGGCCCCAATGAGACGATAGCCAGAAACAGACCCAGTATCCAATCTCCTGTGCTCTTTCACTACACTGCGCCCCGTCTGTACGGCCGTGTATAGGTCACTTCTGTGAAATGATGCCTGTTTATCCACTAATTCTTTTTGTTAGCAGGACAGAAGACTGAGATGGACGATCTACCCAAGGCTACCTAGCCTTTTGACAGACGGGACGAGACTGGCATACCAAATTAATCCGCCATTTCTCACCGACCGGATAAAGACTATCCGACTCCGGGCCGTGTATTACGCGTCTTCTTAATTTTTTTCGTTACCGGGACGAGATGGTCTGATGCTTCTGATGCGTCCCAGTGAACACTTTATTATATAATATTGACGTTGTGTGCGGAGAGGTGGGGGGGGCAAAATACGATGTATATATCATGTCTGGCGCGCGCTAAAATAACAGCTTGAGTACCTCGATTTAACTCTGTTTTACTGCTTTCGCTGTTCGGGAATATGGCAGAAATCGTTACGTAATACTGTTACATTGTTTACACTGAAAATCAAATCAAATCAATCCCAAAACCAAAGGAAAGTTTTCATTTTCGTTAATTCTCTAAAACGATTTTAATAATGATATTTCAACTACAGGTGCTATATTTCACCTTATGTAATTAAACAGTGTCAGTTATTAATTACAAAAAGTGATTAGTGGTAAAGCGCTAATTAAATTCTGTTCTCAGAAAATTAACGTTTGAAACTAATTGAAACCATGAAAACAACATGTAGTTGTAACTTTATCATTTCAATTACCTTATCGTGAACAATTATAAAAAAAAAAGATAATTGATAAAATTTAAAGGAACTGTTATTCACAACCTTGATCTGTTAGACATATTTAAAAGTAAAATAAATAATTAGATGGAACACAATTCTTACACAGTGAAACCTTTCGAATACCGAACCCGGAATATTGCGACATTCATGCATATTCCACATGCAGCTGTAATCCAACTTCTTGTAAGGTATTCAAATAAAACCTGTGTTTCGACACCTCTTTTATCCGACCAATTTGTTGGATCAAACAGAAAATGTCGGATTAGACAGATTTCACTATCATAAGTATACCCTGAAGAAACTGTATTGACATTTCCTTTAAAGAAATACGGTTTTGTGTTAAATATACAAAAGGCTCTTTTTTTAATTATTTTTTCTGGTATTGGACGCGCTACATTTTTTAAGCAAAGCCTTAAAGTAATTTAGCAGCATCGTAAAAAGGCCGTCAGGAGAAGTCAAGTTGGTTTCCTACCATGAAGACCTTGGCAAATTATACAGGGATATATACTTTTCTCGCAGTCCCGAATACAAGTAGACCGGTTCTCCGGTGAATACAGATTTCTATAAGTTTATCGCGAAGCTTTTCTAGCCAGAACACCAACAGGAGTAATATTCCGTCCGGAATAGACAGGTTGTCTGGTTAAACAGGTTTTCATTTAAGAAATATTTGATTTAGACTAGTGACACTCTTATTAGAATTCGCTTTGTAGATTTGATGTTAAACAAAAAGGAAATTAGGAGATTGAAGTCGGATTTTGATACTCTGAAAAGAGTGTGCGACTTTCTGAACATTTATTTCGGAAATGCATTACTTACACGTATGTTTTACAAAATGTTTTTCCAAGTTGTACACTGACTTATCCTTGTGGATACATGGCTTACGTTTCCCCACAGGGACCTACGGATTTGTCACTGTTCAGCTATATTTAGACCTAAACTACTAATGTGTTCTGGGAAATATTAAACGTTCTAGATCTAAATTTCGATAAAAATGCCAACCCCCAATGATGATGGTATAAACGTCTAATATAACCCAGAACAGCAGTTTAGTCCAAACATAGCTAAACTGTCGCAAATTCCCAGGTCCCTGTGGGTTTCCTATAGCACCCCTGCTACACGCCCATACTGTGACGTACCACGCATATGAAATAAAACTGCGGACCTATTTATGGACAAGTCATACATAATATGCAGCACATGTAAAAGCCAACACATAGAAACGTGTTTTTCATTGTAATGTTCACAACTCTTTATAAAGCATAGAGCTTCCACAGCATAAATATTCACAATAAACGGAACATCTATTACAATGTAACAGGCCGCGGAGGAGAAATGCGTGATACGTGTTGGCTTTCTCGTTGCTTCGAGATCCCCAAATGGCCTTTTCATTTCTACAACGAATCTGTCATGTTATTCTGTAAGCGTCAATTACCATATTCATGATTCTCTCTATCAATTACATCTCAATTAAATTTTGCACAGTTTCCACGAACACACAAGAAGTATGTGAATAACTTGAGTCTTCATTCCCATCCATTATCAAAATTCACAGCTTCAGAACTCCGACCTTACGCTGCAAGAGGGGTCAGAATTTTAATACTATCACGCCTTATCAGATCTGAAGATTTGGGAGAAGACTTTGTATAAGCTCCTAGCTCGTTTTCCCATCCCTCTGATATTTTAAGAAAATTGTAATTGTGTTGGCTTGTTTTTTTAATAAAAACACTGTTTAGAGTAAATAAGATCGAGATGAGCGGGCGAGGCGTACAAAATCTCGTCAGTTAGCACGGGATTTCATTTGACACAAGTCAAACACCAAAAACAACTTTACCAGATTCCTACAGTTATTTGTTTGAGAAATAAGTGATTTGTAAGTAGATGAAAAGTTGTGCTGGATTATTATTTGATTCCGCCGGAGCTTGACGCCATTGAGAAGTTGGCAGATTGTCTGTATACTCCGAGACCGACCGATTAAGTTAGCTTTACGAGTCATCAGACGACGCTTAACCGTTATTTGTGGCAAGATGTCGCAGGATAGACGTATGTTTCTCTACCATAGAGGCTCACAGGGAAACATGAAATTGTTACACGGCAACGCAGGGTAACACAGCCATACAGGGTAACACGACCAGACGGGGTAGCAAGGCAACACAGGGTAACACAAACATACAGGGTAACACGACCACACGGGGAAACAAGGCAACACAGGGTAGCTCAGTAGCCATACACGGTAACACGGTAATACAGGGTAACACAACCATACAGGGTAATACGACCACACGGGGTAACACAGCAACACAGGGTAACACAACCATACAGGGTAACACGACCACACGGGGTAACAATGCAACACAGGGTAGCACAGACATACACGGTAACACGGTAATAAAGGGTAACACAGTAATAAAGGGTAACACAACCTTACAGGGTAACACGACCAAAAGGGGTAACAAGGCAACACATGGTAACACAGCCATACACGGTAACACGGTAATACAGGGTAACACGACCATAAAGGGTAACACGACCACACGGGGTAACAACAAGGCAACACAGGGTAACACAGACATACACGGTAACACAGTTATACAGGGTAACACAACCATACACGATAACACAGTAATACAGTGTAACACGACCATACAGGGTTACACGACCACACGGGGTAACACGGCAACACAGTTATACAGGGTAACACAACCATACACGGTAACACGGTAATACAGGGTAACACGACCATACAGGGTAAGAAGGCAATACAGGGTAGCACGACCATACACGGTAACACGACAAATGTACCACGGTAATACATAATCACACGGTAATACGGGATCACACGGTAATACATGTAATAAGGCAGTACAGAGGTACACGGCATTACAAGGTCATTGTTGACTGTCCGCCTATTTTCTACAGTGTACAACTTTTATACTTCTGTGACCCTATATAACCCAATTGTGATGATGAGTCATTAAAACTATATTGTGACCCTGTATGACCTTATTGTGATGATGAGTTATTAAAACTATATTGTGACCCTGTATGACCTTATTGTGATGATGAGTTCTTAAAACTATATTGTGACCCTGCATGACCTTATTGTGATGATGAGTCATTAAAACTATATTGTGACCCTGCATGACCTTATTGTGATGATGAGTCATTAAAACTATATTGTGACCCTGTGTGACTTTATTGTGTTAATAGGCCATTAAGTCTACCGTGTGGTCCCGTACATGTATGACGTATTTGTGTAGTCAGGACTACCGTGTGGGACTGTTTGAAATTATTGCTTTCGTGGGTTTAAAGACCATACCGTGTGACCCTGTATGATCTTATTGATTTGATAGTATGACCACAGTGTTACCCTGTATTGCCTAATTGCGTTGTTGTTCAGACTATCCTGTTGCCTTGCATGACCCTATTGTGTTTTAAAGAACACAACGCTGTTCTGTTAACGTGGTTGTGTTAATTTGCCGTGTGGCCCTGTATGACCGTATGGTGTTGATTGGCCGTTAAGACTGCGTACCGTGTCATCTGATATACATTGTATGTAGACCTCTGATACTACTGTGTGACCATGTGTGACCTGTGTGACCCTGTGTGCCCCTATTTTGCTAATTGGCAAGATAATCATCTTGTTGTCACCTTCACACAAAAATACTTCTTCATACCTTCTCGAAATTCCTTCCATTTTCGACACAATAATTTAAACTAAATCCCTCCCTTGTAGACCCCAGCCCCCCTCCCACATGAGGGTAAGTGGTCGGCAGTGACATTGTGGGGACAGACATCGCCCGAGGGCTTGGGGTTTTGTAAGATTGCTGATAAAGGATGATTACCAAGTAGAATGAATTCCCTGTCTCTTCCTCCTCCGATATACGTGTTCTACAAATTCCACAGATAAATTATGATTACATATAAAGAGGATACAGTGTCTTCAAATCCTCGTTTTCGAAAATGTGTTCAAGACGGCTGTATCTTAATGGGATCTGGGAATTATCGCGTCAGTGTTGTCACGATCGCGGAGCGGGGAGGTTCTATACCCTCACTGTTTCCGAGACGGCAAAACCTAGATAACACTTCAATAACTCACGATAATGGACGACAAATCTATGGCATACAAACCCTACAAATTATACCTAAAAAACTCGTACTTGTCTTCAGCCGCTACTGTTTTAGCCATTTACTGTGTAAACAGACGGCAGCGTCAAATATTTTAGAGACCAAAAAAGTCTGACATTGGCATCACAATCTCTGAAAATCTTGTTTATAAGGAGGGATTTTCTGAGATGTTTCTCGAACATTTCAGAATAAGCTTGGGAAAGAACTTCAACTATAATCGCGCGCAAACAAAGTCTTCTTTCATTAAGGGTGATACAATATAGCGACTGCTGGGCTTTATACGACATAATATTTATTTGCGTTTATTTCCGATATGAATCATGAAAACAAACATTCACCGCTTTGACATCTATAAGTCTGACTAATGTAATACCTTATCTCTCTCAATTAACAACTATACGTCTTAATAACACCGAATAGAAATAAACATGCAAAGATATTGTCTTGAACGAGGCAATAATATTTGAAGGTCTTGCTTTTTTTATCTTTATTTTGAGGGGGGATTTTCGGCCAAATACCATGCCACATTTTAAAGATAAATAACAAACGTTACTTTGATACCTGTTAATTACTTCTTTACTTCAAATTTATATATAAGGGAGATAACTCTATACAAAAAAGAATATACATTTTATAAATGCGTAAGGTGGCATACAACCTTACACTCGTCATAAAATAATTCAATATCATAAATGAAGTCTAACCTGCTTATAAAGATCACCCCTAGAGCAAGAACGCATAACTGGTCTTTTTATTCAGGTCGATATAAAAACAACTCTAATTTGGATTTTGTTAGTGAAGACGTTGGTCGTATGACGTCTTTATAGACAGGTGGTATCTACGTCGATAAAAAAACCCGATATACTGCCCCTCGTTTCATTTGCCACTTCATTTACCGCCAACATATTCCAATATTCCTTTTTTCTCTTTTTCTTTATGACTCTTGTATAAGTTCCCCTCAACTTATCGCCAAACCCCTTTCCAACAAGATTTCTCTGAAAAAATGGTGGCAGTATAACGAGGTTTTACTGTATAAGGGAGAAGCGATGACCATAACTATACACAATTACAATGAGAGTGGGCGATTAATCTACATAGAAAAGCAATTAATGAACGATAAGTACCCCTTGCGTTGCTGTTTGATCAATTTCCAAAAATAAATTTACAACTTCATCATATGTTGAAATGAAATTAAAAATTATAATGGATAGTCTAACCAATTAAAAAGCCATCCATCGGGAAACAGCTGGGTCCACTTTGTCAAGGTTTTATGTGCTGACGAAAATGTAAAGCAATATTGTGTATTCCATGAAAAAAACAACATATTCAACTTTAAAAATTTATTTGTCTGGAGATGAAATAATAATTTCAGATAAAAAAAGTAAATTAAAACAATCAAATTGAAAATCTGAAAGCGTTCACGTTTCTCCAAGTTAACCAAGCAGTGAATAACCCTAGCTCTTTGCTTTCTTTGTTTGTCTTAGGTCCGTTTTTTTTTTTTTTTAGGTTTGAGTGTTTACAATTTTCAAAATAAAATAGATATAGAAAAAATAACGACATATATCGTCTGGCCTGTCAAGATTCGATAATTTCATTCTCAAAGGTGTCCCGAAAAGAATTATTGGTTTTGTGCCTCCCACGAATAAAGTTGGAAAACTGACGACTCCTGAATTGAAGTATTCTTATCACAGCCCATCGTGAATTATATTTCATTCAGCGACGTCAATTCTCCCGTAATTCAAAATCAAATTGAAAGAGAGAAAAAACGAAGTAATCTTTAACGTAAAAAAATTGAAGAGGGCGCAATTGAAAGAAATAATTGAAGTTTTTCGTACTTTATATATTTTTCTATGCATGAATTGTTGAGCGGAAGAGTTTGAAGGGTACAGATTGTGTGTTTTTTGTCATGTATTTAAGCGATTGTCTGGAGATTAATCAAATAAAAACCTGAAGACGCTTAGAATGAGTTGTACGGGGCGGGGCGGATGTCTGGGGGAAACGGTCATCTTAAAAAGTTTGGGATGGAGTGGGGAATACAGTTGTTTGGATATAAGGAGCGGCGCTATAGGACATTGAGTTCATTTTACTGGAAAAAATATAAATGTGAAATAAAGATCAAAATAAAAAAAGTGTCCTGTTTGTAATTGTAAAAATACAACGGGGCTAGGCTGGTATTAAACCCCTGGATCTCCTATCACAATTACGGGGGAGGGGTGGGAGGGGTATGACGAAAATGAAATTTGGTGCACCAAGCATCAAGTTTTCTATCGAGCTGATAAGGTATTAGAAAAACAGGCAAGTCCGGGTGAAATAAAGCATTCGCGCAACAAACGAGACACTTTTAATACATACATGTATACCTACTTATTTTTTATGTATATGATATTTTCCTGCAAAATGTTACTCTTCATTATCACGTAGTTATGTTCAATTTACCTCCCGAAATCTTGAACCGAACAACATTTGGGGGACGAAACTTGTGGATGTCGAGAACTCGACTACCGCAAAACTGGTCCTCGTGTGTTCTTCTCTATTTTTTAAATCATTTTATTTATACGTTTTTTTTATCTATTTATAAGCAACACAATTTTCAAACTCTATACAACAACCATACATTACACTGAAAGACGTCGAAAGAGTCTCAACTGTGCAGACATTTATCATCAACTTTATTTATATATGTATTTATTTATTTTTTGTTTCTTGATTGTCAAAGTTTTTCTTATGTTCCACCACTATCGAGATCGTAAGTGTTTAAAGTTCAGATTCATGGAGTTTTCAAACTTGCTGTATTTGGTTGAATCTCTTGCCATTCCATTTTAGATACACACTTGTTATTTATAACAGGATATGATTACCTATATGCATGTCAGCATTTGAAGAGGAGTATAGACTAAATAAGATTTCCTAGTTACTTAGATTAGATTAATATTTATGCATTACCAACATTCTGTCGGTGCTGTAATTCTCCTAAAATGTCACATACTTTTTTAAACTCCCAAAATAAATGCTCAATTGTCGGTGGAAGAAGATTACACAAAGTACATGAATGTAATCCTTAGGCGTGATTTTATAAATAAAAACTCTTTTTAAAGTATCATTTATTGGCAAAAAACCTTGCTCGTTTTATAAGCGGATAGCGGGTTTGTTGTTATCGCGGCGCCTGTTGAACTCCCTGAAGTACATGTAAGTAAACTCTTTATATATTAAAGACTGTCTGTACTTGTTTGGGAAGTGCAGAAGTATATATCTGGGAATATAAATGTAAAGAGCGCAAAAGAATAATTTAGATATAGCCAGTGACAAAATTGTATATCTAATCGGTTTTTTTTTGTATTTTGTTTGTCAAAGGCAAATTATCTTAAAGCATCTATGTGTACACTAGGTTTATCATGACGTAAACATTGAATTCCCACTTTATGGTTTGTGTCAAATGCTTTAATACTTTATGACAATAACATGTAACGTACAAAAACAACAAATGATTACCGAAGCATCAACAAAACCCTGATTCGAACTCAAAATCGATGAAACTTCGACAAACTTTGAACAAAGGAAACATTTACATAGAGACTCGTGGAAAACAACAAGGAGAATAAGACCAGGTGTTCCGGAAGGTGAAACGTTTCCTGCTTCTTCGACGGTACATCCGACAGGTAAATATATAGGTCAGATCCAAGTGCAACTTAGTGATAAACATATAATGATATGCAGCCAGTGCTTCTTTAACGATTTCAAGCAAAAATATCTAGAAGACAGAAGTCTTCGAACATACTGCACTAAAATCAAAACTAAATTTAAGACAGTTTTTTTTAAATTTTGAAAGTTTTTATCTTAATGCAAATTCTAACACAACAGAATTTAGTTGTCAATATAGGGGTAGCTACAGGGCCTGGGAAGGGAACTGATGAAAAAATAATAATAAAACCAAAATCTTGTTTTAATTATCCTTGATCTCTGTTTTCTAATTTGTGATTCGGTTAAGGTATCCTTGATTTCGGTTAAGCCATCAATGATCTCGCTTAATTGATCCATGATCTCGCTTAACCAATCCGTGATCTCTGTTTACTAATCCGTGATCTCGGTTAAGTAATCCGTGACCTCAGTTTACAAAACGATGATCTTGGTTGATTAGTAAACCGAGATAACGAATAACTAAACCTTAATCACGAATTTCTGACTCGAGATCTCGTTTTGTTCCCTAATTTTTCACCATGTCCCATCCCGGGCTCCGTAGATACCAAAACACGCTGATGTAAGTATGTCCCATTGATTAAAAAAACATAACCAAAAGCATCGAACATTACCTTTTTGGATGATTTCAATTTCATGGAAATTAAAGTAATGCATTTTAAATCAAATTGTCTTGTTTACGTAAAATAACATCCTTCAACTCAATTAGGACATTAACAATACTGTGAATGACGTCACAGACTTCACCCCATACAGCGACGTACCAGTCATATATGTGTCTATATACTGCACGCGCCGGGTAAACAGCCAATCATACCTATCACTGATGACATCAATGCATGATTGCAAATGATAAAAGCGGTTTATTGTATTCGACGCCAGACTGAACGGCGCAGCACTGCGTTACCCTCAATGAAAAGTCCGGAGGCGTTCCACATGTCCAGACAGATACGTAAACACACGACCTGCCGCCCTATCGCCGTAAACACATTCGGAACTGCATTTTACTGCCATACCTTGAAGCACCCTGCAAAATTAAACTTAAATCAAAGAGGAGGTCGTTTGTTCATTTATTGCTCATTAATTATTGCAGGTAGTTATTTTTTTCAGATCACAGAATATCGGGCAATGACGAACGATATTGGATGATCTGGCCGATTAAATCTAATTAAGTATAAAGTACACGAAAACCTTTCGATTTATATAACTAATTTAAGTCATATTGAGGATTGTAAGCAATTACCTTCGACGTTTGGGGTACAGTAAAGAGCATTCGATAGTGTGATTGGAACTCTTTTATCACATTTCCCAAGTCTATATATCCATTTACAAATAATACGTGGCCAAAATCGATTTCGAATTTGGGGTGAACGAGTGAGTATCCGTTGCACTTCCGGTAATGTTTTACGTGTACGTATTTCCGGTTAAAGGTGAAAGCGTTTATTTCCTTTATACGAGTACACTAAAATGTCATTTGTCTTTAGACCCAATACATACGAGAAGGTATTGGTTTCTTTTTCTATGACATTTTGTGCGTTACTTTTGTAACATTAAATGCCAATGTGAAAAACGTGAATGAAATATTTAATATATAGACTATATATTTGTACAATTCTGTTCAATGTTTTATGAGTCTTATTGCAGAAGTATTTTATTATGAGGCTAACTTCTGAGAGCGTGTATGCCAATCTATATGACTTTATTTCACAAAATGGTAACACATGAATCTAAGACTATAATTCCGATATTTTCCATTGCTGAAAGAAAGAAAAGAAAATTGTATTCATGCACTGCACAAATAATTGCTAGATTCCTAACTTTCTATAAAATCAGAAGAAAAAAATAGAATTTTATGTCATTATGCTATGCCTATGGAGCAATGTAAAAGACTCGCTGTTGCCTTGTGTCGACATGTCGAGACGGTGCGTCGGACAAAAGGTCCCATAAATCTAAAAGAAAAACAGTAATGTTTCAGAATATTCCAGACTACAGCGACGTGACGTTTGACTCAGACAACCTCACAAATAATTCATGGCTAAATGCCGTGAATGGTGCGTGAATGACCGTAATGGCAGACATTTGTACTATACACCAATGTTCCCCTGAATGGCGGCAATCACACCGAATCTATTTATAGAATATAAACACCCCACGTCAGTGATATCTTTTACGGTAGCCATCTTTCTTTTGTGCGTCAATCAGCAAGGAATGTCGATTGCATATTCCAATATTCCGACAAAATTGACCAACAAAATAAACGATACGAAATTCCTGTGTTTAGTGACGTATTTGACACAGGGATTAGATATATGTTAAGGGTTGTGTTGAGACCAAAAAGTGGTCGACACTACAGTCGTAAAAGTAAATACTCACAATACCATAAACTGATTTGTCCTACACGGAACTTATTGGTTTCCATAGCAATAGATCTGTCTCGTTCTTACATAATGTACCTCTATCACGTGACATCATTCGGCATCTATATGTACGGCCATTTTTCTAAATCATATTCCGGATTCTAGCAAACCTGCTATTTTGTTTGTCCTAAGCTTGGTTATAACCGGAACACGGACGTAAAGCTCCACCAAACATTCCGTCAATCAATCAATCAATCAATCAAATCATCGGCTTTATTTTGCTTGGCTTAAAAAGTATTGTTCGATAATCCTACTATTACAAAACGAATCGAACATGAAAGATACTTAAATAAGAATATCTATTGAAGCCTCCTGGAATTATAATAAACAGAACAAAAATACTCATGATTAACGTTCTTCTATTATCTTAGATCCGCAGTTTTAGAATATGCAACTTAATACTGCATATAAATACAACATTTTAAAATAAACTAGAAACTTAATTCTTTGAAGAAATTAGGATGACTCATAGAAGCGGGAAATTGGACATGCGCACGTGCTCTCATGGGCAAACGGAAATAGAGAGAAGATAGTATATGTTTAAGCTTCGTCTTTATCTTAAAATTTCAGCAATCTACATTGTACTATAAACATATAAAAAGGTTGATAGAAGTATTTTCAAGACGTTTGAAATCGCTGAGCTAAATTAAGCAGCTACGATAAGATAAAGGTACAAAGGAAATGGAGGAGTAAACATCTGAATAATTAAAATGGACATTACCGAGCTACAACGCTAGCCCTTAAAGTACATTAAAACATCTTGTTAAAAAGTATTAATTTACACATTAAGTTGGTAGCACGTAATTAGTTTAACGACTAAAAGATCGTTTATCCATTGACCACAAGGTCGCTTGAATGACCGGAATGTCATGCGTTTAGTGACCAAAATGTACCAACTTGAAGGTCGCACCGTCTTCTATACAGAACGTCGTATATTCCAGCTTCAATTAGCCCCTGTTGTTACGCTTCTTGTTCTAGTCTACCTAGCTGTATAATCAGTTATATAAATATGCTTGAAAGTCATCTTGATAAAGACCATCTGCTTTCGAGGAGGAAATCTCGATAGTTCCATTCTACCCAGCTGTATAAATGGATGCCTTTAGCATGCGGAGTCGTATTTATGCATAAGAATAGCGTCCTGCCAGGAAGAAGGCACATTTAATCGTTTCATTCACTTTAAGCTACAGAAAATGTTGTGGTTTTTTTTATTCTAGATCTAGACACCTCTATTGTCCATACTATCATCTATGAAAATTAGATTTCTCTCACGATGAAGACAAAACTATCCAGTTGCAACAAAATTACAGTAATAGGGTTGCTCCATAATTTGACACGGTGCTTCGATTTTCCCATTCTATGCAGCTATATAAATGTATACCTCAACATGCGGGGAAGTGTTATCGCGAAAGACCGGTGTCTTTCGACGAGGAGTCGGTCGTTTTGAGCCACACAAACCGGGTTAATCTTCAGCGACATGGATCGCCGTAAATTAGTCTTACATTACAAGTCAATACCAGAGGGAACGATTTACAATTTAACAAACAGTGGTAATTGATACAACCAAAAGAAACATCACGCATTTCCGGGGAGAGGCTATCTACCGGGTCGTGAAACACTGGTTTATGTGTTGGTTCCCTTGGGAGTCAGCTATTGCCGAGAACAAACTGTCACACCTATAGCGATATAGAGATTATCAGAGAAGATAAATATGACCATTAATAGTCACGTGACTGGTCATTTATTCTAACACAACCCTGACAGTATCAATCTAGCTAATCTCTTTTCCAACACCTGGCGTTCTCATTGCCGCCAAGAGACGGAATTGGTGATCCAGATATTCGTTGGTGATGGACTGCCCATGACGTCTATACTCCGTGTATATACATTATGTATACGTTTTGTAAACTAGTGTAGAGATTTGTATAAGAACCCTGGAAAAATTTCGGAATCTGTTATAGATGGTCAGCGTCTGTCTCCGTTTTCTCGTGTAAAACTGATAGAACTGCAACGATATATCGTGCGACGGTAGGTCGCAATATTTCGAATACGGTACGAAACACAATATTTTTGGGAGGTCAAGAAACACCTACAATATTTTCCGGATTTCGTCGTTTCTGAATTTAGTCTTCTCACATCCGTTCCAACATGGCGAGTGACAGTTCCATCTCGGCATGCACGTCGAAAGACGTGAATTGTATGATTTATTGCCATTAAAATTGGCAACGTATCTTTTCGCTTTGCCTCTGCTGTTTCTATATGTACATGTATATCTTGATACGTATCGTATCGTGACCTCAGTATCGTGATACGTATCGTATCGTCATGTTATTGTCTCGTTGCAGCCCTATGAAAACATGTTCACATTGATCTATTTTCAAGCCAGATAAGGATTTGTTTTACGATAGCAGTTTTATTAAGTAAATAGTCCCACACCATTTTTGTTTGAATCCGCGTTACAGCTCATAAACAATAGCGGTGTTTTACACTTCAAGAATGACATGGTATTTTTCGACATTTCCGTTAACATTCCTGATCATGGGATGAAAAGGATCTTAAATCAATTTCCATTAATCTTGCTCAAATCCTGGATAGATTTCATTTATCTCGTTTGAAAATGACAACCCACGGAAGGATTTATATTTGGATTACTTCCAAGCACATTAAATATAACTGTAACTTACCAATAGCTTTCTACCGGGGAAACTTCGATTTAACCTAGTTTTTCATCGTGCAGACTTATAGAATCTAAAGCCCCTATGAGAGGTAGGCAGACAAATCTCGATACCATAAAAATAAGCTGTAATTGTGAACCAAATGCATCGTGTCATCACAAAGGGTGCCCATAGTTTATAGCGCTCCTCTAGTTACATTCTGCACAAAAAGTGATGACGAGATAGTGATGTTTTCAGAATAAGAGCGCGTGTGAGCTGTCTTTTTCTTTAAGTAGGTAAAGACAGGTTTATCTTTTCCCTAGCAACGACCCCGGAATGCACATGTGAAATGAGGGTGGTTAGCATGATAGACTACTTTGTCATTGTGCCTTAAATCCAGGTCGTTGGAAACCTACGTGTTTCCCCTTAACTTCTATGGAAACATCAGGACAGGAACCACATGTGGAGCAGGAAACGCTTAGCATTTCCGGGTCACTTGGTTCCGTGTATTGGCGAAGTGCTACAGTTAAGCCTCTTCGTATCTTTGTTTGTTTGTTTGTTTGTTTGTTTGATTTTGTTTAACGTCCTATTAACAGCTAAGGTCATTTAAGGACGGCCTC
>JAUMHH010158308.1:5461-18027 GCA_032359455.1 Chlamys rubida | reverse complement strand
GTGTTCATACGTGGTATAGCTATCTCGTCATTGTAATATGTGGTGTTCATACGTGGTATAGCTATCTCGTCATTGTACTATGTGGTGTTCATACGTGGTATAGCTATCTCGTCATTGTAATATGTGGTGTTCATACGTGGTATAGCTATCTCGTCATTGTAATATGTTCATACGTGGTATAACTACTTCGTCATTGTAACACAATATTTTCTTACAGTAAAACTATCTCGCCATTGTTTCTCAGGGCGTTTATACACGATAACGATCTCGTCATTGTATCAAAAGGCCTTCTTGACTGTCTCGTCACTCTAGCAAAAGAAGGGTTACATTGGATTCCAATTTTAACACTAACTTAAGACGTGTATATGGCTATAACACTCAATTAATACCAAAATATATTAACGACAAACGTTTATACTTTTCATATATGTTACAACTGTTATACAAGCCGGTCAAACCATAATCTAATCTAGTCACTTTAACCCACGGCCTACCGATCTTGTCAATGTATCTCAAGACGTTCATATAGAACAACATATCAACATTTACATAAGACATATAAGACAACATATCTGTGTAACAGCATAGGAAGCTACCCTCACTGGTTCCCAGGTTAGTACGATACACAAATACATCTTTGTTGTACCCAAATATTAATACGATGCACAGATATCTTTTCTGGTACGTCATGACCTTGTACAGAGTGCTAAAGTTATCATTAGCGTATCTGCATGAATGTATATATATATATATATATAAAATAAAATAAAATAAAAAAGTTACTTCAACTTCCCTAGTGCTTTCTCCTCTTTAGAGGTTCATCAGGGGAACTGATATATATAGAGAGATATATCAAAAAAGACAAAATCGCAACAACGAGTCTTTAGTACTTTCATATCGCCAAGGAGATTCTTCAATCTTCCTTGACAAGATGATAGTACTTAAGACTCGTTGTGGCGATTTTTTCTTTTTATATTATTTTTTCGTCCGTAAGGATAATGTTTCTGCTTGTATAATTTATATATATATATATATATATATATGGAACCGATGGGAACAAATTAGAACGTTTTATTTAAACATTTAGTCAATATGTACATGGTTGTAATAACGATGGCTTTATTACATGTAAGCACGCTGAAAGTGTAAGGGTGTGAGCTAATTATCGACATCCTCCTTTTTTATCACCGTTACACGTAGCAGACAATGATACAAGTTTCCGTTTTGAATGTTTAAAGCAATCGATAAGTTATCCCTGTACTAGGATACTCAGCGATCGATCTTTATTGGCGTTTCGTGGTCAAGGAAACAGTCAGTTTGACAACAATATATTTCATGTTGTAATTTGAAATTTTTTAAATGCTTGATCTTTAAAAACGATAATAATAAATAAAATATTCATAAGTATCAGTTATTTCACAATTTATCATGAAAACGAGATATCACATGTTATCCAGAACAGGACATGAACTATAAGGATATCGTGATGTGTCACGACTCATAACAAATACAAGCCTACCTCTGTTATTCATTTCGTTCTGACACGATCGGTCAATATATAATTAAAATCAATATACCAACGTTTTTAGTTTAGCACGCATCATAAATGATGTATGAGTGCTATCAGTCAAACATACAGAAGCAAATTAATACTTGAGGATTTTTTGTACAGTTTTCCCTATAATTTTCTGTGTCTGTGTTGCCTTACTTCTAGCAAAGATGTGATATGTTTCTGTTTGTTAACAATGAGATATATCTAATCAACACAGCTTGAGTGTTGTTATTGGGGAATAACTATACATTACGACTACACCGCTCATAACAAAGGCATTGTTTACATGGAGATAGCATGTCAAGCTTCAAAGAGTCAACATAAAATTCGATTACTACATGGAATTGTCATTTGTATTATGCTGATTGGAGTCATAAATATTCATTACCATTGACACAATGACTGTTATGACTAATTTATAAACACGGCAAACCTCAACATTCCATGGTCTCGAAATCGAAAAAATGAATAACAATAGGAGTGGATGCATTTACTTGTAAATCATAATGATGGCTTGTGTTTGTTTTATAGACCTTATTTTTCGCTCGAAATATTGGCGTTAGAATGAACAAATATCTAGCATTACGCTGTACGCACGTTTTAATTAAATTATAGACTTATTTAGTGTTCATTATACTGTTGAAATACTAAAAAGACAAACAAGATGCACGTAATGATAACAAAATTTAATTTTTCATGTTTCAACAGCATTTAAATAGTACAATATTTCAGAATACTTACTTAAAAAGAATGCCATAAAGTGTTATAGAAACATATAAATATATATTTTCATACTTTTGCTTTGTAACTCTCTTTCTTCCTTTGTCTGTATGTCTCTCTCTCTGTCTCTCTCTCTGTCTCTCTCTCTGTCTCCCCCCCCCCCTCTCTCTCTCTCTGTGTCTGCCCCCCCTCTCTCTCTCTCGCAGTAAATACTGCAAAGGACAATGAAAATTATATGAAAGACAATAAGCAATCAATAAAATGTTTCTAGTATATATTATATTGAATGGTACGGATGTGAATAGAAAGTATTTATTAGAATGTAAAAAATACATAATTCAATGTTTTATGTGGTCTGCTTGTGGTAAAATATCATTCTTAATAGATAAACGTATTAACAAAATTGATAACAAAAAGAAAACAATAAAAAAGTATAAAAATAATTTATTTAACGCTGTTTATAAATAATCTTAAGTATGTATATTGTTCAGTTTTGTAACATATTTAAACCTGTTTGTAATATTGTATAGGTAATATAGTTGTTTAATAGCACACTTTATTTTTCATGTCTCACCTAAGGTTAACCAACAACAAGTATTAATTTCTAGTGTAGGAGACTCAAATCCTAATTGGTACACATTGATTTTTAAATTGGTATGTTAATACAGAGATGGACAAAATACCGTTTTGATATCGTTTATATTATAGTAACAAAACAACACCTGTGGAGAACGTTGAATTCACAGTGTCATCATTATGTTCACTTAAACTAAGTTACGGACTAAATTTTACACACACTGTATAACCACATACTGTATATTCCGCATATTCCTCATATTCCTCAGAGAAATAAATAATCAAGTTTAATCCACAAACCATGTATTATTTGACAGTGAATTACTCTATAGCTCACTGAGTTGTTTTAGGGGAATACTTCAGATTATTCCAGTACACATACATTATATGATGATAGTGTATTAATCCGAGCTGTTCGGTGGAATTCCTCGTGAACACTTGTTTTTCTCCAATTAAAAACTTATTTATTCGTGGATTTCCTTAGACTATAGTAGTCGTAGGAGGAGAGGCCCGTTTAATTATTTTTTTAATAAGACAGTAATTATAAGAAATATATTGAAGTGTGACTTAAAAACTGACGTAATAAAATCAAAGTCTCATTAATAGCATCATTACAGTTACGTTGTCCACACCACTAAAACTTTTGCTCCTCTGTCAGCTCCATATACAGCCCACACCACTAAAACTTTTGCTCCTCTGTCAGCTCCATATAGTGTCCACTATGTAAAGTCTCGTTGATTGTATCATCACTATTACCACTCATCTGGAACTTTGACATCCTAGTAAAGGTAAAAAAGTAGCATTGTAGATTAACATTTTGATTTGGGTGGTTGTCAAGGTCACATATTACATTTATATCTACAAATATATATAATTATATAATTAGAATATGTTTAGAAGTGATCGCTTTAGTGCCCGTAGTACATGTAATGTGAAACGAAATAGTTATCATTGTAGTTCACACTTCGTAATAATTCAAATTGTTATGTGACGATTGATTTACTGTATGTTAATTATCATATTAACATCTTAATTTAATATTCGTACATTTGTATGTAGCTAGGAATTCGATAATTTACTTTTTCCAACAGAAGAAGAATCCTATGGACAGCAAACACAGAAACACCAGTACTAATAGGAGACAAATCACTAACGTATCTACAAGAGAAAAACAGTTTGTTATAAATCCAACATTATAATAATGTTTAATCTACAGTTTCGATCCCTAGTGAATTGGAAACGTTGGTTTATCGTCCAAGACTATTGTTAGGTTCGGGTAATTGGCAAACTAGGATAACATTATCATATTAACATCCTGTAAATCTCATCCTTCTGTATCAAACTATAACCAAAGTGGGATATTGCTTTCAGAACTCAAATTATAGTGAACGATAATCTTTGATGACGGAATTTTGCAGTTATGTCCCTTTACGTAGTAACTTCCTAATGAGTAGCAAAACTACCAAAATGAATTGTGCATAGAAATATACCGATATTATGATAAAACGTGGAATAAAAAGGAAAACGTACTGTTGGAAGCTGAAGAATCATCACTGTAATTGTCGTCGACAACATGGATACAGGCGCCGGTAATATCTTCGTGGCACGGTGTAGTGGTGGATACTGAACAGTAAAACAGTAACAGTTATGTATACATGGTATCTGCAGTTTGCCTGGTCAGATGCATATTGTTAAACAACACGTCCGACCTAGTGAAACTACAGGCGTTTTTATATCAAAACTGCATATTCAAATTGTGATGAATATTAGTTTCAATATTACTTTGCTTGTGATCATTCGCCGTTATGAAATATTGCATATGTCATATTGTACTCATTAACTGGCTTCTTATTACACAATAAATAATATTAATATTTCATATCATATTTGACTTGTTATCATTCGCTAAAATGAATTGCTTTATACGTCAAGCAATTGTTAGCTTGTTCTCATTCGCTATTATGATGTACATTTTATGTCATAAAGTACATGTCATGCAATCATTTGCTTCTGTGTAATAATATGTATGAATGCAGAACTTGATTAGCTATTATTCGCGCTTTCGAAATACACCTGATTTTTAGCTACGTTTCTTATGATGTATCCTTATACTTATTTGGTAGTATTATCAAGGATCTGTATTTGTTTATACTTCGTAAAAGAGAAGAGCAGCAAGTGAATATATGCTTTCAGTTAAGCAGGTTAAAAGCAAAACGTCTTGACTAGATACTATATAACTGTTCCTCATCGAATGCTACTTTGAAATCCTGTGTCACATACCATTTCTTTGAAAAGGTGTGACGTACACTAACTTCAGCATGGAGCAGTAGGGTGTCCGAATTAAAGGGCTAAAGGCTTCATACTGTGAACCGTCTTTCAGCACTCGATAAACATACCTATTCAATAAAATTATATTTGATAATATAGATCCATGTTAATTTGAAAAAGGTGCATGACATGTAAAATCTGCCTCTTACTGAAACATCCTAATACAATGCCATCACTCTACTGTGCTTTTTGTTTATTGAAAAAATGTGACATAATGCCCGATAAAGGCTATATGCCATCATATACATTTTCTATCTTGTGATACCCAATGTCGATTTCGTTTCGCTTACTTCAATCAGATATAACTAATGCAGGGACATGCTGACAAAAATTACAATCTAAAACCCATTTTTGATTTATTTTGGCTCATTCTATTTATCAAGTAGTAACGAGGTGCAATGATAGAAACTACCCATGAGTAGGGTTTATTGTATCATATGACACATCAATAAAGACTAGACTGAACGACCTTTCGAACAGACATCAGCCGGTTTTGAGTAAGATTTCAAAACCAGCGACATCCATCTTTAAAAATGGTCCTTGTGTGGTTAAAACAACTGTACACAATAGCGTCAGATGACATTAGCCGTTGGAAGGCACAACTTGACAACATCATTTTGTTGTTTTTGAATGACTCCGAGTTCTATTTTTACCTTTTTTGTATAGACAAGTTTTTTTTTCTATCTTGATATACATCAGACCAATTAATGAACATAGTATCAAATAAAACAAATGTACTTGCGAATAAATTGATGAAGGAATAACAAATTGAAAATATTGGTTGACAAGCAATGGTTGATATAAATTAACTACATATAAAAGGGAATAGTAATATAATAATAATGAAGGATAGTGCCAAACATATGTGAACAATAGGAAATAGAAACAAACATAGGAACCACCCTCATAAAAACTAGTTGCTGCATTCATCTTATGCTAGGTAATTAATTCAGTCAACGTGCCAATCGATGAACAAATCTCAGTTAAGTCGGTCAGGATATGCATGGAAAATGACAGCTCAGACCATGCCATCATTTCAAACGACACAAATCAGTAAATAAATATTAATAATCAGGAATATTTTATACCACGAGAAGACTAACCAACTTAATATATACGTTAGCTGTTACTGTACTTACGTATCACACTCTTTGGAGGCAGCACCTTGGTCACAATAGTTCAAGGCGAAGTATAGGTGACGTCCAGCTGCCGCCAGACCCTGGGCAGCCTGCTTAGCTTTGTAAGATATGGTGAATAACTGTTCGGCTTCATTACTAGACCTGTTTATCCTCCAAATGATATTCCCGCGTATTGCATATATATAGTTATCTACAAATATAATGTAATGGGAATGACGTTCACTTGATTATTGAGAAAATAATTCAAATATCAGTTCTTTCTTACATATTATTTAGGCCAGGTGGCTTACTTATCAACATTGTCTTGTCTCTAGAATTGGCTGGTCCTACACGTACGTATGGTTGTTTTAATAGGATTTAGCTGTAACTTTGTCCGATGTAAACAACATATTCTTTTTACAATCAGCTAAAATATCATTCCGTACAGATACAGATTAAGTTGTGTTTCAATTATCAAGAAACAGGATCACTAACTGCTACCTCAAAAAATAAATTGAGTTTCAATTTTTGTATTGATTTTCTTCACATTTCAAAGATATCACAAAATATTATACAAATATACAACCTGCATATTACAATCACGCTCAACATCTAGCTTATATAACATGTGTACATCATTTGTCATCATGTAATGATTGAATTTCACATTGATATTGTACTAATTGCTTGTAATAAATTGTATAGCCTAGGCATAAGACAATCGCCATTACAGAAGTGTTTAATACATCATTTGTATCTTTGAGCAACTGTTATAACATCATAATCCTTACTGAAAAATTGTAGACACTGAGTTGGACACACTTACAAGTTAACAGTCAACACAAGTACCTGCGGAACCGCTATAGGGTCCTAGCAAACTCAAAAATATTGTAACTGCATATGTATGAGCCTCTTTTCTTTTCGAAGATTATCTACACGTATAATTCTAGAAAGAAAATATATAATACCGTCGAATGTAATTCCGTTACTACTCGCTGTACTGTTGAGCGCTATCACTGTTTCTGTCCCGTTGTAGCTGCACGCATACACTCCTTCGTCGGATCCAAGGAATAATGTCCTACAACGAGGAGGAGATAATATACAATACATAATCAAGCAATCCAGAACATGGTATTCCTTTTATCGTGATATGAATTATCATTTTTAGTAATGTTAACACAAGACATTTAAATGATCAAGTGTCGTGTTAAGATATGAAGGTAAATTTCGTTACCCAGTCGCCGGATCAGCGGCTAGGTGTGTGATATTGTTGGTGGGGTTGTCAATCACCCGGTTGTATCGCATCAACGGGTCCTCCGCCAGTTTTAACAGCATAATAGTGGACGTTGAGCTCCGAGAGTACACAAACAGGTACCGCCTGATGTCGTCTATTGCTATTGCTGGCGCGTACATTTCTGAAACGTGGATGCGTAAACATTCTTAATAGACACTTATAAAATGTAAATCGTAACATAAGTATTACACCATGGACAACCAGCATTATGGACTTTGCTTTCATAACTGTATCTTCATGCACGGGATGAATATATTTCAATTGCTTACATACTTTCAGGTGCAGTAACATACGACAGTGTAAATTAATAATGTTCCAACATATCCAAACAAATGTGTATTACCATTCACATTAACATTTCATATTAAGCAAGACTTATCTTTTCCTTTAGGATGTCAGTTATACACACGTCATGTCTGAGTATGCATTTACATTGTATGTCACACAAATAAAAATTCTCAGCCAATTTTTACTTTATTTTTGTTACCAACAACTATTTGTATGTAGATAAGCTTGCTTTCCTCATTGCGCATTTTCAATTTGGCGTTTCCTTTTAAATATTTCTAATTCTAAATACATGTTAATTATCGTGCGTACAGGTCACCTGTGTTCTGTATAATCAGTATAAGTTTAGTATACAGAGTCCGTATACGATTCTGTTTCATGTTGTCGTTGTCACTAATGGTCAGTTATATTCCGTATAAACCTAGCCTACAGCGTTTATCTCATGTTTGTGATGGGATATTGGCAAAAAGCCTGCTGATATTTAGCATCAACCGATTTAAAAATGAAGTCAAACATATGGCATGTCACCTTATGTTTCATGGATTTGAACTGGTAAATTTGCATGTGTTTCTGTATAACTTTGTGTATGCTACCGTTGATTTTGAAGATCCATGCAATTGTATATGTTCTTCGATATCTCCTATATAACCCTATAACTCCCAAAACTCCTTCCGGAAACACGGGTTCTCTATTTCACACTAAAGACGTATAGAGTGAATTTATATAATCAGACATACTCGAATGACTCTTTCCTGAAACACGGACCCTTCATTAAACACAGGAGACATATATTGTAACATAAAAAATATTTATATTTCATTTAATTTCAGAATATTTTATTGTATAGGTCTTACATACAAAAGGAATTTGGCAACAAGCAAAGGCTATAAAAGCCATCTCCTTAAAGTACTCATATGGCTTCTTCCTGAAACACGGATCCTCCATTTGACATTGTAGACAAACATATTTATATCAGCAAACATACCTGTATGACCTCTTACTGACACCAAACTCGTCCACCTGACACTGTAGCCAAATGTAAATAGTTTTTAGATATACCAGTAACAGCTTCTGTCATGTTATCCGAGCAATCCAATTGAAACTGTAGTCAAATGTAAATATTATTAAGATATACCAGTAATACCTTCTGTCATGGTGTCCGAACCATCCATTTGACACTGCAGTCAAATGTTAATATTATTAAGATATACCAGTAATACCTTTAATTATGGTGTCCGAACCATCCATTTGACACTGTAGTCAAAGGTTAATATTATTAAGATATACCAGTAATACCTTCTGTCATGGTGTCCGAACCATCCATTTGACACTGTAGTCAAATATTAATATTATTAAGATATACCAGTAATACCTTTCATTATGGTGTCCGAACCATCCATTTGACACTGTAGTCAAATGTTAATATTATTAAGATATACCAGCAATACCTTTTATTATGGTGTCCGAACCATCCATTTGACACTGCAGTCAAATGTTAATATTATTAAGATTTACCAGGAATTCGTTTTGTCATGGTATCCGAATCATCCAATGGACACTTTAGTCATGTGTTAATGTAATTAAGATATACCAGTACTAGCCTCTGTCTTGGTGTCCGAGCCATCCAATTGACACTGTGGTCAAAGATTAATATCATTCAGATATACCAGTGTTTCCTTCTGTCGTAGTATCTTAACCATCCAATTGACATTATAGTTGAATATTATTAAGACATACCTGCATTAGCCTCCTCCATCGAATCCGAGCCGTCCAATCCGATACTGTACACATGTATTTCATCTGTGGCTCCAAAGAAGATTCGTTCTGTTCCCCTGTCATACTGTACTGAAGAGGGTTGTTGTTGCGTTATTGGGATGTCCGTGTAAGCCTTCGTCGTTTTGTCCAGTCTATATATTACTTTACTAGGTGGTCCGGATAATAGGAAAAATGGATCTATTTATAAGAAATGGTTTACTTTATAATTATTTCGACAAACAAAAGAGGAAAACAATTCAAACACCTATTGAAACAAGTAATACGTATTGAATCAAGCAAAAGAAACACCATAGTTAAAACTCAAAGCATTTCATTAGCAATGCTAGTAACAATGATGTTGAAAATACAAAATTGTACAGAGTAGTTTTGAATATATAAATAAATATCTTTATTTAACGTCGTGTTAATTGCCAACAACAAGCATACGCTCTCTAGAACTTTTATTAGACGCCGCTAAGGGAACAAATGTTGTTTTGGTAATGGAGAAAAATCCACGGGGGAAAACCACCGTGCCATCGGAGGGATAACAACTAACCCATCAGACATCGCTCTCTTTTTTTCGCCACCGCTGGGGATCGAACCGAAATTCTTTGGAGAGTGAGTGGTCTGAAGCTCATGCTTGATTGCACACAGTAGTAATGGCTGTACGCGTTAGCAATCACGGCCACCGAGGCATGGACCTTCTGTAAATCCTGTGTATAAATCTACTGCTTGTGGTGCTCCCGGAAGAGGTGGGGGACGGTGATGGTCGGGGAGAGGTGGGGGACGGGGATGGTCGGGGAGATATATCAGTAGAGACATCGACCTAATGGTATTAGTAAAACACAGAAAATGCAATGCAGTGTACCAGTAATGCGCGATCAATTTAGAATTCTAGGCAGCAATGATGGAAGACAAATGTTTAAACTCCCAAAAAAAAAGGACTTAAAAAAAATAAACTATATTTTTATGATAAAAAGGAGGCGTTGCTATGATGGATAGGCGAGGAGCTCTAATTTTAATATAATTTAGAAACTTTAAGTATTCGTTTTTAACAGGTAAAATATTTCAATATTTCAAAGAACTTGTTGTTGGTCATGTCAACAATCTCTGATTTCTGTAATATTTTAATATCATTGGTTAACTACCGTGGTGCTTTCAATGTTTTTCTTTCAAATCAACGTAAGATGTCAATATTTTGAAATGCTTTTATACTGTAAAAATAACTTATATATTTTTTTCTCGATCAATGTTTCCCTTTAATAAGCATAAGAAATAAGTGGATTAACATTAATCAATTTTTGTTTTAAATTAGGCAGGAAACTAAACACATGCATTTGTAAAAACCCTATAATTATGTATTTAAATTACTGAAAGGAACTTTAAATGTGTGTTAAAGTTATCAACTTAAGGAGTATACAAACATTTTCATACCTGTTTTAGATTCCTCTTCGCTAGCCACTGGTTTTTTTTGTATTCTCATGGTTTATAAATAATCGGATGCGGCCTAACGTAATATATATATTATTTTTACTTTTCAGCATAAAGGATAACCAAATATGAGAGAACCGGTCATGATTCCAATGACAGTCCAATCAATAATAATACTTTTGGTTTAAAGGATTATCAAACCCGTGAAAATCTGTCATGACTTAAGACAAAATCCAATATTTGATATCTGGTTTTATTCATAGAGTAATCAAACCTGAAATAACCAGTTATGATATAAAGGACACTTCTACAAGTGACAACCGATTTGTATCGAACCATATGTAACCGGTTATGGTATAATGACATAACCCAACCAATGGTAACCGGTTATGATATAATAAGATAACCCAACCAATTGTAACCGGTTATGGTTTAATAATATAACCCAACCAATTGTAACCGGTTATGATATAATAAGATAACCCAACCAATGGTAACCGGTTATGATATAATAAGATAACCCAACCAATTGTAACCGGTTATGATATAATAAGATAACCCAACCATTGTCACCGGTTATGATATAATAAGATAACCCAACCATTGTAACCGGTTATGATTAAATACGATAACCCAACCAATTGTAACCGGTTATGATTTAGTACGATAACCCAACCAATTGTAACCGGTTATGATTTAATAAGATAACCCAACCAATGGTAACCGGTTATGGTATAATAATATAAACCAACCAATGGTAACCGGTTATGATATAATAAGATAACCCAACCAATGGTAACCGGTTATGATATAATAATATAACCCAACCAATGGTAACCGGTTATGGTATAATAAGATAACCCAACCAATTGTAACCGGTTATGGTATAATAAGATAACCCAACCAATTGTAACCGGTTATTATATAATAAGATAACCCAACCAATTGTAACCGGTTATGATATAATAAGATAACCCAACCAGTTGTAACCGGTTATGGTTTATTGTATCATTGAAACAGTGATATCTGATTATGACTTTTACATGATTTTGCTGAGGCTGGGAGTTTATACTTGCAAATCAACCCGCTTGAAAAACTTTACTATAATCCGTCATTATTTATTACATATCCCCTCAATGTCATTTCACAACTACAACTTATATATATTTAGGCCACAAGTTGCCGTAACTTTCATGCTGGAAGCATAAAATTATCATTTTTATAGTCTCTTATAAATGGAATGACTGTATATATGTCTACAATTTATGCAATCTGCTTTTAAATACCCTCACTAATCCAAATTCCCTTCAAGGTTGGGCAGTTTTACAACAAGTAGACACAGCAATACACCAATGTTTTCATAGCTAGACATGTAAATACCACCTTGTGACACAATGTTTAGGGTAGTGTACACGGGTAGGTACACTGTATAAATACCACCTTGTGACACAATGTTTAGGGTAGTGTACACGGGTAGGTACACTGTATAAATACCACCTTGTGACAC
>JAUMHH010158297.1:0-18030 GCA_032359455.1 Chlamys rubida | reverse complement strand
TGGCAGAGACAAAGTACCTATTTGATTACATTTAGCGCAATTTTCAAAGTCATGTTGTCGCGGTCGATCAGAGCAGAAACCAGAAGTCGTGCGAAGGAAGACATTAAGCGGGTTATAAGCGCCATCGACAAAGTCCGGAAGTGGTATGTGTTGTCGATCTTGGCTTTCTTGCTGAGTGCTGTCTCAGTGTCTGGGCAGTTTGCGTTGAATAAGTTGTTGACGATTGTTGACACCGCCATCCACTGTCTTTCTTCTTAATACACATGCATATGAATTTACATAAAAACTTGTGTCGGTTTTATATGTTGGGGATACTCTCTTACATGATAATTTTCCCTCGTTTGTGAGAATTTCCAAGTTGTCTACAGTGTCAAAATGCCCTGGCACTTTCTGGAAAATTTACATTAGACCTAGGCTACTCTCAGTGTGCCTAAAACTTTAATTGTAAATAGGGCTACTAGTCTTGAATAAACAATGCAAATCCTGAAATCAGGGAGATAAAATGCAACCAGCTGATTCATCTTCAAACCGTCTTTTGGTGTACCAGAGTGTAACCTTACAACACCACACGAGTCTGAAATTCTGTCAAAATTTAATAATAACAGTACAGTAGCTAGGCCCTAATACCAAAAAGAAACTCTATAATATGCTGCTATTATTTTTTTCATAGAATTTCATACTCGTTTGTACAAAAAGCATGCCTAAAGCTGATAGATCAGATCACCAAACAATCATTTTATTCATTCATTGAAAATGCTGAGGGTGAATTATATTCATTTATGGTTGTATCAAAGAAAGAATATCGATGGGTGTTTCTCACAAAAAAATTAGCAACCGGGGTTCATGTGAAATATTTTTAGAACGCTCTGAAGTCACCTATCAGCGGTTCCGGTTTTTGCGAATGTCAGGACCCAAATCAGATCAAGGCTTGAATTTTGCTGCATCTTGCGCTTCAAAGGAATATTTTTTTTGGCAGCATATTAACATTTTATGATGACCTTTGGAATTAATATGAAAACAAGTATTTCTATAGGGTGAATTTATTCCTATAATCCTAAACAGAATGCATAGTCGTCGCACACCCCATTTTCTAAAATTGTAAACAAAACACAGACATTTGAGTTTGAATTACGTTTTCTAGTGCTATTTGAACTTAAAAACTAATCATATGTAGACAAAAAATAGTACATGGCTATCTATTCTAAAGTTACATCATTGTTATAGCTGATCTGTTGACACATTTATTGATTTAAAACTATTTTTGCAAAAAGTGATCCGATTTGGGTCCTGCCTCCTTATGTATTACCTACCTAGATTCACCTAGGTGAGCTTATATTATATATATATGCCATATTTCCGTCCACAAGAGCTCGTTTTGATTAATAGAATAGATACAAATGTATTATATAATCAAAAGTAAAATTGTTTATGAAATGGTATCATGTTACAACAACCTAGTCTAGGTGGTTGTCATACATTTAATCGTACTGAATCATAAACTGTTTCAGTTACTGTTTATTGATCAAAAAGAGTGCCTGTGGTCTGTCTGTCCATTAACAAGTTCTTGAAAAAACCTTCTCCAGAGAATTTCACCAAATTTGACCACAAAAAGTTTTAGGCAGTGGTTTTCAAAAAAATCATAAATGGGGTGTCTGAAGGTTAATGCTAAATAGAGTCAGTTTTTCTATGGATCAACCATATTTGGTTGGAAATTTTCTGAAATATAAGTTGTTATATGATTGGAAAATATACAACGGAAAGATTTTAAGCCTCTTGGAGGCTGATGAGGGACGGTACCAGAAATTGGCAATATCATATTGCTTTCAGTGACTTCTCTTTAACTATTTAATAGATATCCTTCAACCTTTATGTTGTTTTGAATCCATGTACAAACGGCAGGGGCCGACCCCATAATGGCATATCAGGTTTAGAAGAAGACCAGCAAGCGAGAATTTGGCCATATATATTGCTTAGAGTGACTTCTCTTAAAATCAGTAAAAGATTTAAACCAAAGTTGATCAAAAACATTCTTGTGTGCTTTGGATAAAAATTATACAAATTTAAATTAAGAGCTGGACTCCGACCTATATTGGGGCTTAGCAACTTAATCTCTGGACTATGATCAGATGGACATTACTTTTAATGAGAATATTTTGCCATGAATTACTATCACCATAAAAAAAAAAATCACCATTCATTGTAAAAATGGTGTTGCAAACAAAATCAAATTATTGTGATGTAAAGGTTTGAATCGTTGTATTATTTTGTATTTTAGGGAGAAGAAATGGGTGACTATCGGAGATACCACCATGCGTATATTCAAGTGGGTCCCAGGTAATAGAACATTCTCTGCTTAACCCTTTCAACCCTACGTAACTTTAGTAGACTCTACCATGCATTGATCTGGATGAGTCCATTATTATCTACAGTGATGAAAGGGTTAATTAATAAAACGTTATAAGAAAGAGTTGATGAATGACGTTTTGTTATTGCTGCTAATAAATAAACAACAGACACCTTGTCAATATATGGTACGTCGTACAAATGTTTTATGACACACTATATATACAGGTAGATATTGTATTACTTTCTTCATATTAATACCGATCTAACAGGTAATTTCAACAGCACATGTAAATCAAATATAACACTAGAACTTATACAAGTAATATTCATAAATACATTGTGTGCAATCTGGGATAAAGAGATTAAAAAGAGTGGATCTGATGTGAAAATCTATTGCCAAGGGATGGCAATATAAAATATTGGGTAGAAACAAGGACATTAATTCAGATCCTTAATGTACATTAAGCGAGGCTTTAATTAGCAATATATATGTACTGTATGTACTCTTATCACCATTGCATGTTTCAGTGAACCAAAAATATTTTGTTCCATTTCTATTTAATTGTTTTTCATTTTGTTTTGTCAGTATCATCACCAGAGCCAACCCAGGTAACGTATGATCAGTGTCTTGAAGGAAGTATTCAGACAAAGATCTAGATGCCATTTCATCTTCAATCATAAAATCTCAATTTTCTAAACTCCTTCCTCATTAACATCAGTAACTTATAGAATATGTCGTTTGTAGATGTAAACACCTTTAAGTTCAATAGAAGTACTGGTCATTTATAAAATGACTTCAGAAATTCAATGAGTCGTTAGATTAATAATGATGTTCATAAAATTGAGGTTTTAAATCCACTTGCCCTAGATCGAGAGGAACACTGTTGACTAGCTTGAACTAGCTTAGAGCATCTATCTAGATTTTGGAGGTCATATGTACATGTTTAATGCCCCGTTTGGCCACTGAGTTTTTTCATATCCTATATGTAAACTCCAAAATGTAATTCCAGTGTAGCAAACTACAACGGCTACAGTTATCACTTAAAGGTACTGTTGTATTTATAGTTTTATTAGCTTTTGAGCTTAATTATGTAAGTGAAATACCTAAGTAGTTATACAGGAATACTGATGTGTTTCAGCCAACACTGATTAAAAAAGGTGTGAAGGGTCAGTCTGCTGGACAGAAAGGAGGGAAAAGTGGAAGTGACAAGGATTCGGAACGTAATTTCCCTCAGGAAGGTATGCAGTATAACATGAATCATTTATCTGGGTACCTTTATGGAGGCCAGTAATAATATAAATAAGGCAGTTAGGTTATACAAATTTTCACTAAGAGTGATTGTAAGCAGTTGGTAAAAAAAGGTAAGTATGAAGGGTGGTAGGGTGGCTCAGTGGATAGGGCACTCACCTTTCTCTAAGACCGACGTCACAGGGTTCCATTCCCCAATCAGATGTTAAAATGTATGAGGTTTTCTTCAGGTACTCCAGTTTCCTCCCTTGTGTGCTAACATTCAGGCCAGAGTGATTAATATAAATCATATAAATGGTTTCATAATTGTTGTAAAATAAATGGTTTATATATAAATTGAAGCTTAAGTTAATACAGTATTACAGGTGAAAGTCAACAATATTGGACCATATCATGCTCTGTGTATGTTTGTAGAAAACGTAACATAAAAATTGTCTTTGTTCTTTTGTAAAATTGTCCACTCTTTTAGATTTTGAATTGATCCTTATTTTCATCTCACGCATTTCTTTATTTTTGATAAAACAATGTGTATCATGTTTGTCAAGACTGACTTTCTAATCTTTGATTTATAACAAACTGCCTACCGTGGTACTTAAATTTGAAACGTGTTAACATAAGGAATCTTTTGTCTGTTCAGAGAACTCCAATTCTTCGGCAGTAGATCAAGAGTCATGCCAAGGGAAGAGAAGTGAGTCGCATGCCAAGGATTCCACCCCAGACTGCTCTGCTGCAGGCATGCTTAATGGGAAAAGTGATTCTGTTAATGGCCGCATAGGTTTGCTTTTTAGTTCTGCTGTCATGCTTTTTTGCTATCCTGCTTGATGTTCAGTTTGCTTTAAGCTTTATATAATTTTTCAAGAGCAGATGTTAAAGTAGTAAGCTATTTGACTAAGTTGTTTGAAATCAGTTAATATATTGTCTGATTATATATTTACTTTCTTCTGTGTGTAACTGTATATATATACAATAAGATTCCATTGAAACTGATATATGTAGAGTCATGTAATACTGTATTTGATAACCTGTCTTGTTATAGTAATCATCCAGGATTGCATGATTTACAGGAAGTTATATGAAGGAATTTTACTGAAAATGTCCACCAGCTTTTACCCACTCATCCCTAACCCCAACCCACCTTTCATGTTTTTGGTGGGTTTTTGGGAAGTAGCAAAAACAATTTCCATAAGCTTTCCCATTTGGAAATTGTTTGTGTTTATTAAAGAGAAGTATACGTAGTAACTACATAAATTTGCCAATATAGAAAATAGGTCAGTAAAATATTTCAATATGTTTGTTATAATATGACAGACATATATCTGACATATAACAATTCTGACTACAATTTCAATATGGCCTGTAGCATGCTGGATTGATTAGCTATGAAATAATATAACCAAGTCTCAACTTAAGACCGCAGTGATCAAACATGTACCTTAAATGACAGTTTCCACAAATTACCACAAGCACTAGAATAATGCTCTAGATATGCAGCCTATTAAGTGAAGGACCATCATTAGTGTCAAATTTTATTCAAACAAATTAACTTCACTAGTGATTTCAAGATCATGGGTCAATTTTTTTTAAATGTTTAACAGAGATTTATTGATGTTTCACAAAGCATAGAAACAAGGTGTATGGTGTCAGGTTTGTTGGGTAATATCATTTGTTCAATGGTATGACATCCAACATTCAAGGTGAATGACATTCTCCAACAAAGAGTTACAAAATATGTATTCATGAATAAAGCACTAATAGTTAAGCCCATTTTGTGGACAAACAAGGTATAAGTAGTTGTTTATAGATGGTACATTCTTTGTCATTATAAGAAATGAGATGCTTTAAGGGTGGTATTGTATAATTTTTGTTTCAACTTGAAAGGGTGTTTGACTTTATATAGTGATCATATCATCAAAATTCAAAAAAAGAAATTTGAGATGTTGTTCAAATGTATCGTAGATACTGAAGAACATATTCATTAGTGTTTGTTTTGTAATGATCAGGAGTAGTTTTTTGTCTCACAGCGACGAAGTAGTGGAAGCGAGACTAGGGTGTTGCTTTTTTGGCGATGGCGGCAGCGTCAACATTAAGTTTTTACATTTAAGTCAGTTTCACTGAAAGTATAAGTGCTAAACCAACCAAACTTGGACCATAGATGCATCTTAGGTAGCACATCTCAACACAGGCATCAAATGCTGAATGCAGCCTATACCTTTCATGGTCCATTGACTTTGTCAGCATCTCCATCAACATTAAGTTTTTTGCATTTAAGTTAGTTTCTCTGAAACTATAAGTGCTACCCCAACCAAACTTAGACCATTCAGACACGAGACATAACATTTCAAATGTTGTCTACATTGAATTTGTTTCACCGATATGGGCATTGATGGTCAAAGAGGGGCACAGGCGAGACATATCAATCTGAAAGACTTGTCTAATATTAATATCTTCTTAAATATATTCACTTGATATTTAAGAGTTCAAACCTGTAAATTTTTCTCGACCTGTGAATATTATGATATGATATATGCCTCTATATTTACAGCCTCCAGTGTATACACAGACGAAAACACACAGCAGTCGGTACCAGACTCCAACTGTAGCGAGGGCTCGGGGACCATCAACGAAGACTCCAACTTGTCGTTCGCCGACACCCAGAACACCAACCCTCCCTTCTCACAAGACGCAGATAACGACAGCAATGAGGCAGATATGAGACTAGGTGAGACACCAGCAATAAAAATCATCTGAAATTGATCATAATCAGAAAAAAAACTAACATCACATTCTACTTTCTAATATGTGTGACTTTGGCTTCAGCCATATTTCCTGCACATTATCCTTCATGAACCTTCTTGTGTTCTGAAGGTTTTACAATGCGTTTTTCCCTTAAGCTTCCATAAACTTTATGTCATTTATGATAGTATAACTGCGGCATCTTCTCATCTGTAATAACATTTCATTAATACTGATCAAATACAAATTAATGTTGGCAATATAATCACAAGTATTATAAACTGCAAAACATAATCTTAATCTCAGTAATCTTAATCTGTTACCAGTTACTTTTTCTGAGAGATATATAAGTAGTCATACGTTAAAAAATATTAAAAAAATGTATCTGTAATAAAGCTTTGACTTTAATTGGGAAACACCTATTGTATTTTACCATGCACTGCTCCTGGAATGTGATCTATCGTATTCATTGTTTTAGAGCAATATAAGTTTGAAAAATCTCACTGAAATGGCAATATTAAGTCCAGACTCACGTGCTGAAGTGACTTTATTGTGAAATCCTCCAGCCTCTGAAAATAAATCACTTGATGTGGAAAGTTTTTTTTTCTTTGTAGTTGAGTGAACAGCTAGGCTTGTTAATTAACAGTTTAAGTGCAAAATTTGTAAATGAACAATTTAAGATTTAGTCTAAATAAATGTTAGAAAGGATACAAATAATAGACAGATGAGAAACTCCGTTAATCATATTGGTGATAAAACAATGAATATGGTGACTATTTCCATGATACTAATATGTGTATTTATCCTTTATATTTCCTTTTAGCAATGAGTATGGTTCGAGATGAGAAAAAAGAAGAGAGTAATTTAAAGAAAGACAGTGGTTAGTTTGTTGATATCTTACTCGACAAAGTCCCGTAGCTCTGTCTTGTTTATCAACCAAAGTGTATAATGTAATTCTGTGTTGTTATATTTTGATTTCAATAGAGGAGCCAACAGACTATGGTGAAATTTGCTGCATTACTTACAGTCAATAACACTGCAATTATTTTTTTGGTAATATTTTGCCAACATTAAAGAATTATGTTTATTAAGTATACCCGAGGTTATTTAGATAAAATTTAAGATATTTCAAGATCAAATCTAAAATATGGCCCTTCTTTTTATATCAATTACACATTTTTTTCAGGCGATTCCAATTCTTCTGCTGCCCCAACAGACCACGAATCTGATGATCCACCGCCTAAAAAAACGAAGTCGTCATCGGAGTCCAGTTGATGAGGAGACAAATTAGCAACGCATGTGTTCATTTACCATTATGAATGTTACCCCATTGTGAAGGACAAGACAGTTTGCAGTACCACCACACCTGTGAGCTTGTTGTTATCTAGTGTGGCCCTACAGCACTTTCTATAAAACTGTTTGTTGTGAAATATTTGCCGAGACATACTTTTTCTTGCCGTGGTGAGGTAAATTGATCAGGATATTGAATTACATTTTACTACACAGCTTAATATACGTCATTGTATTTCAACTGTAAAGGACGAACTTAAAACTTGAGTGTATATGGATTTTATGAGTAAAAGTCAAATACTTTATATTGTATTTCAACTGTAAATGACGAATTTTATGAGTAACAGTCAAATACTGGGCAAAAGTTTCCATATACAATGGTTTCTTATGTTTCTGTATTATAAATGAACAACACAACATATGGAATAAGTTGTCAAAAGTCTACACAGGTGCACCAGACTTCCTTTATAAATTGGGATTCATTGGAGAGTTGTGAGTGTAAATCAGATTGTTGACTGTTTCCACTGCCTTCATGCTGCTGTAGGCAATACTTCAGAAGATGGTTAACATCATGTCTCATTATCCATGTCAACATTCGTCTCCATATAAGGAACACAATCTTTAGTTTTCAAGAGAGATGACTATTGCGAACAAGTGGCTTGTTTTACAGTGTATATATTTCTGCACAACATAAACAATATGTAAAAAGTGACGAGAAAATGTGAGAAATAAAAAATGAAATTGGCATTTGCAAGTATTTTGATAAAGACTTTCAATGAACGTCTCTTGGTAGGCACATCACTCGCATCATTTCTCTATCGCTGGACTTATTATCATTTCTCTATCGCTGGACTTATCATTTCTCTATCGCTGGACTTATTATCATTTCTCTATCGCTGGACTTATTATCATTTCTCTTTCGCTGGACTTATTATCATAGTGTATTCAGGTGTAGACAGTATCTCTGGTCTGCTGCCATGGTGTGATTTTGAAAATGTGTCATTTTAAATGTTCTGCAATGCACATTATGGATTACTTAGATACATTAAATGTAAGAGTAAATGCGACATAGCATTGTCCCTTCAACTTTAGCTTAAATTTTTGTTCATTTATGTCAGTTACTGTTGAAAGAAAATACTAAGGAGGGTGCTATATATAGGTCATGTTGTGATTGGTGTGTGATCAGTACATCTGTGTGTTAGCATGCTGACCATGGGTACATTACACAACGTGGGATCTTCTCATTTATTACTATAGAATGTATGTATGGAATAAAATATGTTGTAAACCATGATGACGTTTTGTTTGTGTTTCCTGAAAATATCACTCGCATGTACACATCCTTCAATTGGCACAAAACCATCACATTTTCATTACACCAGCCTACCAAAGCCTCATTGAAAGTCTTAATACTGTTGATCAGTGTTATTTGTTTCCAGTCAGCATTAAAATCATGGATGTAATATTTATGAATTTACCAGTGGGAATTTGTCAACAACCGTTATTTTCATCCAGTGTAGTGTACATATACCATACAGTAACCTTTGATTCTGTACAAGGGTATTATGATCATGCAGCAAGTCATTTCTTTATGAAACACAAAACTAAACAAAATTAAAAACTGAAGAGAATATTGGTTGTCATCGTAGTATATGATAGCAAATTGGCCATATATAAATACTCCATTACAAGAGTGGCACAGAGATCCTCATCCCACAGTCTATATATGTACATGTGTCGTAGATTTTAATTGCATATAGGATTACGATCACCTTGTAGCTATGCACTAGGGGAAATTTCCCTTAGCTCAGTGGTAGGCCTAGTGTACGACTTAAAAGACTGGGATCATGGGTTTGATCACCAGATAAAGCTCATACTCTATTCACTATTTCCTTTCAACTTACTTTTGCACATACAAGACCCTTGGGGTTGGGATGATCTGAGCCACACACCCTTTGATATCTAAATACCGTACATGATCACAACCAATACAATGTATATATGATTATGATTAAGTCTTTCAAAATTCAGTGGTCCAACAAATAAAAATAAACACGAGCATCTATTGTCAACAGACGGCTTTATTGTACAGCCTTTTAATATGTATATATATATAACAAATATTGCTACAATGCGAGTAAAAGAATTACCCAGAACTGGGATCCCAATGGAGTGTGGTGACAGAACAGAGGTTGAATGAATTATCAACACGATCATTTATTCGACCTCTGTTCTGTCCATAATTTGAAGATAAGTTCCTACTTGTTTTTAGCAATATTCCCCCTCCCAAAAAACAAATTAAGCAACAACGTGATTTATTTTCATTATCAAAGAATTTTTGTACGTTCTCTAAATACCAGGAAAGAAAATTCACAAAACAAAAAAAGTATATCTCCAGGGACGAGTATTTTAATACAGGAGCCTAATTTACATAAAGTATTGGAAAAAAGGATCTGTAGTGAATGAAAAAATGACAGAAAGGTCAGATGGGAAAACTTTAAACACAAACTTGATGCTACTCCTCCTTAACCAACGATACTGTAACTACGTATGTCTTTGATCTGACTGTTTTCAAGATTTTACATAGTTGTAGATATATAAGATATATCTCGCACTTATAACATCACACATCATTAGGACTACACCTTGGTTCAATACATGGAATAAATAATACCATTCCTCATGAAGAAATTAACAACTATATTGCATACTGATAAAGTTTCAATGAAACCTATTTGCAGTACCTATACCTTAAAGGAAGTTGTAACTTGTTTGGATATTTTTTTTGAAAACGGTGAAAATATGCTGAAATGAAAAAGCATTTGCATATCTATCAAGTTCCACTTTAAATACTGGTATAGAGTGTAGAGGTTTTCACAAATCTATGCAGTACTAAAAACTTAATTTTAATATCTTGTCGGATCCAATTCGAAATTGCTATATTTTTACCATTAAACGTTAAAACAAGTCAAAATTCTTCATTCATTAGGACCCAGTTTCAAATGTACTGCTTTAGGACAAACTTTTGTCTATGGACAAAGGACGGCCTGAGACCCCTATTTCAGTATATATACCCCACCCACCCCCATCTCTGCCTCGCTGTAGGGTGTATAATATTCTGTATTACACTATTATGCTAGACAATTTATCGCTAATGTAGATCTATATAGAAGATATAGAAAAAGGAGACAGCAGTAGAAAAAACCCGGAGAAAGGTATGTATATTGGTGACAGATACTGGTAATACTGGGTACAGGTATAGGGTTATAGGATGGCTGGCTGTCCATTTTACAAAACAAGCATCTAACTGTAATGTGTAGTCCTCTCCATCATATTCAAAAATGTTCAAAGTTGGAAACACTACGTGAAAACAAACAAATTTTAACCGTAACACATAAGTTCTACATAACCAAGAAAACTGGTTATTTACATCAATGGTGTAGCTTACATAAATCATGTAAAGTCGAAAACTGAATCAGGTAATTTCACATTTCGAAATGAAAAAAATCTAACCTTAACTGTTAAAAAACTTCAAACAGACATATAATAATTACCGGTTTGAAGAAAATGCCAAAATATCCAATCCATTTCAGTAGAGTTTAACAAAAACCACTTCAACGGTGTGTTCATTACATGACAAAATTAACAGGTACAATATACATGTTTATCAAATATCAAGACTGGCAAGTGTGTCGAGGTCAAAGGTTAGAAACACTGCTGGGACTAAAACTAAATCACTAACAAGCAAGCAAGCCACCTATGTAGCACTGGTCTTTCATTTAATGGGCCATATGTAATGTGTATAAATACATTTAATGGGCCATATGTAATGTGTATAAATACATTTAATGGGCCATATGTAATGTGTATAAATACATTTCATTTTTTGAACTGAAGATGTAGAAAAGAAAAACATAATCAACTCCACTCATCAGTTCACACACAATCATAACTAACATTATTTAAAATTAAAATATTTTACAAAGTCCATATTAACCCTTTCACCCCTAGGTAACTTTAGTAGACTCTACCATGCATTGATATGGATGAGTCCATTATGGTCTACAGTGGTGAAAGGGTTAAGATTAAAATATTTTACAAAGTCCATATTAAGGGCTACTATAGCATACAAATAATGATATTAGCTACAGGATCAATAAACCTAGACCAGGAAACCTACTTCTAGATGTTTTACAATACAGTGCTTACAGACAAATTAAAACACATTGTCCATTTTGAAAGTATTGTTTGTCTTCACTTTAACCTTTAAGTTTCTAGCTAGCACCACGTCACTTGACAAAGCAAATGTCCAGTTTGTAAGTTGTATGTAGCAAGCTACATGTGATGGCACTATAGTAATGTGGAGATTCAACAACATGCACCAGAAATGTCTGTGTTCAACGGCTCGGTACACTAGAGCTGGTGTCCTGTTCAACGACTCGGTACACTAGAGCTGGTGTCCTGTTCACTGACTCAAGATCAGTACACCAGTGATGACGTCCTTCTGTTCACAGACTCAGTACACCAGTGCTGACGTCCTTATTCGCTGCTGCCTGGCCTGTATCCGCTCGCTACTCCGCTCACCTAGTGAGCGCATCTTCAAGCTGCCATTCGTCAGTGGAGAAACTGTTGATCGTCTAAAAATCACAAAATATGTTCAGATATAGTAAGATCAGTATTAGGAGACCTCCCAAAGCAAGACTCTTCGTTTTGAACCAAAACAATGGTCTGTTAATAGAGTATTTCAGTAAAATAGTGTAAAGTGTTTTATGGAGATGTAAAAATGGCCGACTGAAAGAGAAATAATAGCTTAATATCTATAGGAGGGAGCTCTCTAACAGATGCAACTGTATTAGTGATTCATTTGACAAATTTGGTTCCTACATGTTAATTATATATTTCTATTTTTAGAATTAATATTTCACACTGACTGGGTCAGAGGCTGTGTCTAGTTTACTTAAGATTGATTTCCCCTTCAGTTATTGATAACAAGGAGTTAATCCTTAACATATAAAATAAAATCTTACCCTCCTATTCAATGCATGCTTGGTCTTTCATAATCTTAACATGGCCTTTTAAAAAGAATGTACAGAATTTTAAGTTTAGGATAGGAACTAGTTTCCTTATTTTATTTTGGCCTTAGAACCTGGTCATATTAATGTGAAACCCACCTAGTTTTGGGTCTCTGCTGCAGCCCCCCTGGAGTTAGGGTGGCTAGGGCTTGCATGTTGGAGGTGAGATCCTCTACCTCCTTACGCAGGCGTGTGGGGGTCTCCATGTTGTCCATCCTGATAAAAATCAAATCTAACTCTATAACACTTGATTTAAATGCAATGTATCAATATGTATGGTTATTGGTTCTTTAGAAAACATTTAAAAAAAAAATGATTTCATTACATTACCTAAACATAGTAAATAAGATAATCGGGATTACATTTTTTATGCAAGAAAAATGCTACATTTTAAAGGTTGACTTTTAAAGTATGTGACCACGCATGCACATCTAACAGCTCTTCATATAGTTAAATCTCTCTTGCTACAGTATGTCAAATTTATTACAACATTTTCAAATATTATATTTTTCAACAAACTAAATCAAGGAACTTTTAGCAGTTTTGTTTATTTTTTTAACAGAGAATGCGAACTTACTTGGAAATTTAAGTTCTCAACCACAATCCAACAAAAAGTAATTCATGTACTCCGACTTACCATCTCGAAGATGTAGAAGTACGTAACCTGGTAGGTGTACGACTTGAGCTAGGTGTGTCAATCACAAATGGGGAGTACATCTTCACATCATGATGAGCAGGACGGGGCGGTGTCCTTCCTGATGTCCGGTTACCATGACGAACACCTTTTGTAGGTGATGGACTCTTTGTATCATTAGTCAACCTCTTCAACTTTCTTGTTGATAGACGAAATTTCTAAAATTATACAAAATGAGATATTTCATAAAAGAATAATGAAAGTTTATCAGTTAAAAAATAATAATCAACTTTCAAAAAGTTATTATGGATCGGCCCTTATGGATTGGGTGATTTCTACATCAGTGAATACATAGCTATAATTTATAGATGGTAAGAGCTCTGGCATGTCTTGGTTATTGGATTCAAACCCATAGCAGGGGGGGGGGGGGGATTAATAAAAGGGGGTAACTAAAAATTCACTGGTTCTGTTTAAAGTGCACTGGTCCAGAAAACAAGTGCTGGAGGCCAGAGCGGGTGCCAAAGGAACTTGATTCCTGTGTGGTGCATTCTGGACTGATCATGATGCAAATAAAGCTTTTCAAATCTGCTGAAATTTTAGCTAGTTAACAAAATATCTACTGGCCCTGTGAGATAGCTAGGTATATAGCTTGTTGGAAAACCTACTTGTCCACCCAGAAAACCACTGGCAACAGGCCTAGGCCTAGGCTATAGTGGACCAGCAGTTAATTCCACCCCTGCATAGTCTGGCCCGGATCATGTTCCCTCACCTGTTACAGTGGTGTCTTACTCTATGACCAACTCTAGTTCTTGTATTTAATTTTGCAAGGGGACACTCAAACTTTGGTTGAAATTAAATGTTGCCAAACTCCAGGGGAGAAGATTTAAAAAAGGGATTAAGTATTAAGATTTATTTTTGAAAATCCAGAGGTTAAGCCCTTTTTACTGTAGTCGGAAGTTATTCATACATTGTCATACATTTTTCTTCTTGTGGCTACATAAAATAAGAATATTCTAATAGATCTTTTAAACAAGTTATTTGGTGTAAATAGACAGAGTTATTCTTTTTGTAATTGATATAGCAAAAAATGCTAAAATGTTTATATCATGTTTACTCTCCCATGAAGAAAATGTCAAATCAAATGGCATATCTTTCAAAAAAAGTAGATTTATGTACAACAGTAACACTTCTTCACACCACTTTAGGTGACAAGTGAACCCTGACATTTGTCATTATAACTTGGGAGTTACATACTAAAAGGTGACACTTTGGTATTTGGTAATAATAACAACCCTTGAATTGGAGCGGGAAGTACTAGGCATATAATGTACATGACTCACAGGTTTAAGGATCAGAGTTGGCAGGACTCCAGGGTTTCTCTCTGGAGACATTAAGCCGGGATTTAGATTGAGAGGCTGATAACTGTGTTAGGAACTGGGTTTATGGGTCTGTACTTCTGACATTACTCACATATTGTAGTAATTATCTTGTCTACATAATGGCCTTCAAATTCAGGTCAATGAATTCTGCTTAATTAAATAAGTACAATGTATTTTTATCTGTCAGAATTTGAAATAAATGTCATTTTTTTTCTACAATTTGCATGTAAGCTTAAGTACATGTTAGTAATGATTGTTTATGCTTTTAGGAATAATATAACATCTTAACATGAAGCAACAACCTGTTTCTGTATACATCAGGATAAGCTGTCACTTGACATTCCTGTTTGGATAAGCTGCTAGACAAACACCAGTCGGAGACAGGTAAGAAAACATAACAAGACAAACACAGGGGCGCTTGTTGTTTTAAGTAAAACAAATACACTGGACAGAACGAGACACTTTTACTTATTGTCAGTTGCATTAGATGCGAAAAGGCCGCCTAAAATGTGAATGCATTTGGTGACTCATCCGAAAAAAATGACATTCAAATATTGCTGACGATGACTGTTATATATTTGAAAATTTGAATATAAAATAACATACATTAACATTAAACATAGCATTCCAATATGTTTGAAACGTAAACAATGCGTCGTTATTGATTGTCAACAGAACGGTGATCAATCACAATAATAATTTATTGATACGCAAATGGTATGATGAACACCATAACAGTCGAAAGGAATACAATGAATGTTTACCTGTTTCAAAGAACCGACAGCTTCACGAACTGACTTCGTAAGAGTTGAATTCCTTTCAAACTTTGGTTTCTGGGTTCCACGGTTTTTCAATGGATGGATTGCGTGCCGCTGTGTCGGAATATCTCCTTCGGAAATGGCACGCTTGTACTTTGGTGTGTTGAAATACATGTTTTCTTTTCCTTCTAAAACGTTATACTTTTTGCCTGGCAGCCACGATAAGCGGAACGACTTTCTCAGATTAGTGGACATCTTGCTAGAGTTGTAGATATTGTGACCGTTTTAAATGAACCGCCAAGCTTTGTGTCCTCCCACCATTTACGACGATCAGCTGTGTGGTCACGTGGGTTTGAATCTTGGGCGCGTTTGATTGGTGCTGTATAGAGCGGATACGCTGGGCGTTATGATTACCTGACAAATAACAACTGATTAGGCGATAACGACGTCGTCACTGGACTAATATGGACAAAAGGAAACAAGATGACACATGTATTATATCAATTAGATGTAGTTAATCGGTCAATATAATTGATAATAAGTATTTTTGAACAAAGAATGATACAATGATTTCAGTTAAAGCCGTTAATTAATTACAATCTATCCAATTATTACACGTTGTTTGGCCTGCCCTACATTTCAGATTTGTTTTTATTTATTAACAGTTTTGGTAGGGATACCTTATGAAATTGAAGCCTTCTTGATAGTTTTTATTAATAAATTATTCTTAGTTAACGTTAGCTAGGTTGCATACAGAATAAAAATAATTGAATTCCATCAAAATTAGATTGATATTGAAATAGTTATTGGAAATTTATTGGAAATTAAATTGATAAAAATAATGAAAGTTTTGTAGCCAGACCGGGCTTTTACACTAAGTTCATTTTTTTCCAACCGCAGCAAAAAAATAGTTTTCCCGGCTTCGGTATTGATCAACAATTGAACATAAAAAAATATCAACACAGTATCTCACCTCACTGGTATCATGTTTTTATTTCGATTTAAGACGCCAATTTGATAAGCAAAAGGGTATGATATATTCAATAACAAAAGTGCACAGAAAAACAGGGTAATTTTATGCAAGATATCCTCAAGACATTTACAAAACACACAGTGCCTCTGATTATTATCTATACATAATTATCAAAGTATCTAATCGATGACAATATTGCTACGGTGTTGGGTCAATAATTTAAGGCATGTACATGTTGTTTGAAAATTGTCATACATCATTTTTATGTAGTATGTTATATGTTGGAAATAATAAGAAATATAACCTCTCAAAGTCTGGCAGTGTCTTTTTTCGTCACCTTTTCACTTTTTAATCATAATGAAATATACCAACTTAATATTTTTCCTCTTGATTTTTTAAAATGCTAAATATAAAATATTTAAATTATTTATATTTAAATGACATTTTAGAAAAAGTTAAAACGCTAAATTACACTCTAATAATACGCAAATGGCACCATAGCGTTTCTGGATTTCAATTCCCCCAAATTGTCTATGCAACAAATGTTCAGTGTATTGTAGGGATTGGTGAAATACGTTCAGAGTAAATATAGCATTTCAATCATTGTTTGTTTAAAAAAAATGCATAACATCATAACTACTTTATAATACCATTAACCATTACATCCAGCTCGTTTTGAAGTTTTTCTTGACGTCACGTGTAGGTTCTGAAGCTGTTCGTAGTAACGTACTTTAAATAGCTCACAAAGAAGCTGAGAGGAAAATGATTTGTTTATGACGTAATGGGATATAGAGAGCGTTACATCACCAAAGTCACGTGTATATACGTCTCTGGTTATCCTCCGACTTTTGGGAGATCAAGACCGTTTTCATTTACAGCATCAGAGAAACCAATTAATGATATCAGAGTAATAATGATATCGGAGGGAAAACGCACCTACCATCTATTTTTTATTTTGTATCTGACCATCATCAGAATGAATATCTAAGTGAGTGGACTATAAGGCCGCTGACCACTAGGAGTGATTGTTTATCGTTGACCTTGGCTACGTTTATGATGATGAGATGCGATCTAAGAGCTGCTGACATTTACCGGCTGACCGCTCCTCGTACACTACGGTAAATATCCGCTGATGTCGATGATAACATGTCGGTGATTTTTCAACTTCAATGTCGGTTTAAAGCGGAGAGTAACAAAATCTACAAGTAAAGAGGATACAGGGTAGGGGGTACGGTACACATAATACATAGATAGTACAGGGTAGAGTGTACAGGGTAGGGGTACAGGACACATAATACATAGATAGTACAGGGTAGAGTGTAGAGGGTAGGGGTACAGGACACATAATACATAGATAGTACAGGGTAGAGTGTACAGGGTATAGGGGTACAGGGTAGAGTGTACAGGGTAGGGGTACAGGACACATAATACATAGATAGTACAGGGTAGAGTGTAGAGGGTAGGGGTACAGGACACATAATACATAGATAGTACAGGGTAGAGTGTACAGGGTATAGGGGTACAGGGTAGAGTGTACAGGGTAGGGGTACAGGACACATAATACATAGATAGTACAGGGTAGAGTGTAGAGGGTAG